>JAMQGT020014196.1:0-10954 GCA_024447675.2 Pterophyllum scalare
TCAGGCATCGGTGTGTTGGCTCAGGGACATATCTAAAATGTGCAGGACACTGGGTCACGAGGCCTGGATTGGAGAATCACTGCTCTAGACTAAAAACTAAAGGAGACTGCATTTGAGGCTGCAGCTCCTAAACTGTGGAATGCACTACCATCTCACCTGAGATCTGTGGACTCTTTTTAAAGAAAGCTCAAGACTCATTTGTACAGCTTGCTTTTAACTAGTGGTTTATGTGTGTTTTATTGTGTATCACTGTTTCCTTTTGATTGTTGTGAAGCACTTTGTGATTTTATCTAGAAAGGTGCTATATAAATAAAAGTCCAGAATTACAGAGCCTTTTCTGGACAGTTGCAGCCAGTTTCCCAGTCATGGATTAAGCATGGTCCTAGACTGAAAGGAAAAAGTCAATGAATACCAAAATAGGAACAAGTATTTAGTCCAGGATTAGACATAATCCCTGTCCGGGAAACTGGGCCTTGATGTTGAGATGTGTGTGCTACTCTGCGAGGTATTTAGGTGGGCTCTTATCTGGGGTGCTGTTAACTTGTGGTTTCTGAGGCTGGTAGCTGACGAACTTATCCTGAGCAACAGAGCGAACTCTTGGTCTTCCTTTCCAGGAGCGGTCCTGATGAGAACCTTACCTCCTGGGCTACAGCCATCCAGGCTTGTTGAAGGAGGGATGCCATCCCACAGAAGTGTGTTACCAGGGTGGTGACCAGCATGAGGAAGAGGCCCTCAGGCTGTTGTTGTGCGCGCGTGTAAAACTTTCAATAAAGTTTACTTTTAAAAAAATGCCAAGAGCTTTTATTGTGAAAGGCAGGAACCAGAAGAAGTTCTTTCGCACATGCGTAAAAGGTTTCTGGTGCTGATAAGGAGTCGAAGCTGGGGACGGTTTTGTGTGTGTGTAGCAGATAAATATCTGAGGCGTTGGAGTAAACATGTGTTCTATGGAGTACCTGAGGGCGTTCGTTCGTGACAGCAACTGACCGCTGCGGCCGAAGAAATATTCGGAGCCTTTGTGAAAACGATCGTCGAGAATGAGGCGGAGCTCAGTCAGCGCATACTGCGGGATATCACCGTGAAGTTCCCCAAAATAAAGTTACATCGAATAGGTAGGTACCCAAACCCACAGCGGAGCTGCGGACTAACGGATTAGTGCAGCGTCCAGCCGTGAAGTATCAGGTAACGCTAACTAGCTCCGACTGCAAACTTCACTGAAAAGGCTGGAGGCTGACGTCATCAGGTTAATGGAAACAGTGTATAAGTGAAAGGGTTAACTACGGGTCCGGGACGGCAGGTGGAGTGAATTTAAACCCGAGGGTGGGTGTAACCGCGTAAAGAATGAGCATTACTGTTAGTAAGTTTGCTATCTGATCACATAACCTGCTGCTGGCTAAGCCACGCTGATGTTCCCCTCCATCCTCTCCCTGCCGCTGCTGGAGGAAGTCCAGCTCTTCGCTGCCTGTTAGACCTCACAGTGCGACTGTTTGTTGTGATAAAGTTGGATTGAATTGAAACTGAATATCTGCCATGTTTTCTGGCTTTCTTTGTGTTGGCCCCCTCCTGGTAAGAGGTGTGACAGTGGGGGTTAACTCAGGCTTTCTGCTTCGCTCCTCCCCCATGAAAAGATGATGTTTGAGTACAAAGTGGATCAACTGAGTGCCACGTGTTTCAGTGACAGTATAGACTGAATGGTGAGACCTTATTGAATGATGGGCAGCATGATGGTCTAGAAGGTCTGGGTTCGACTCCTCCTTGGCCCTGACCTCTCTGTGGGGTTTGCATGTGTGACAGGCTGGTGACCTGTGCAGGTGTACCCTGCTTCTCGCCCTATGACAGCTGGTATAGGCTTCCTGAGGAGGCTGGATGGATGATGAGACCTTTAAAGAATATGAAGAACAAGCACAGCGAGCAGAAAGAAGATTATTATCTCGGTTATATTCTCCCACCCAGTTATACTGCATGCCAGAATCCGCTGGGACAAACCTCGTTTTGATGCACCTCTGTTTTTGCAGTCATTTCAGTGTTGTAGCAGTACTGAAGCTCAGAGATCCAGAGGCAGATGTTGCAGCGGTTTGAGAAGCTGAGACTGTGGAAAACAAAAAACCCTGTGACTTCTTTGTTCAGAGGGCACTGCTGTGTGTGTCAGCTGTTTAATCTGCGTAGCTCGATTAATCGAGTCATATTTCACAGTGTAATCCTCACATGCTTTTTAAAGCACATTTTGCCATCATCCACGATGAGGACGTTCCTCACGACTAATTTCTTAGTCGACTAGTAGTAGTTTTAGTAGTCTAAAACTAAGAAACACTCGGATATCAAATTAAGATTTAGGACCGTTTAACGCAGGGGGCCCAAACTCCCGGCCCCGCCCCCCACTTCCGGTCCGCGGATTGATGTCAAAAATAACATACAATTACTAAATAAATAAATAACCTACACAACCGTGTCTCTTGCAGGGTTCTGTAAAAACACCTCCTGGTGTTGAAAAATTCTGCAGATCTTGGTATCAAATATACTCTTTCCTATCTATTAAGACATTGTATTGTTGCACTAATAAAAATCCATCCATTCTCATTATCCTTTTCAGGGTCGCAGGGGGCTGCAGCCTATCCCAGCTGTCATAGGGCGAGAGGCAGGGTCCACCCTGTAATTAACAGATATACCTATATATTAGAATTTATAGGGTGTAGAGGGAAGTGCTTGTATGAATGGGTGAATGCTATTGTGCTTTGAGTGCTCAGAGTAGAAAGGTGCTTTATAAGAACTAGTCCATTTAGCAGACTGAAAGCGAGCAGTGGTAGTCTGTACTGTAACTGCAGAGGGAAAAGACCAGGCCAAACCATGCTCCTTAGTTTTTATCATCAAAGTGTGCAGGAGGAAGGCTGACTACTGGGAGTCAAATACATCGTGTTTAATTTGACACATTGCTTATCCAGCTTCTTCCACGTTTTACACCTGTGCATCATTGCTAACATTCGGGTCGTTTTGGTAATTTTCCTATGGGACTTGCTAAAATGAATTTGAGAGGCACAAATAACCCTGCTATGTTGATCAGCTGATGTTTATCCACTAATGTTCCCTAATTATGATGGGTTGAATCATTCACCGCTCGTTCTCACCTCGCAGCAGCAGCGACCTGTTCTAAGTCTGCCTCATATATAGCCCATACATATAGAGCTATCCACTCACTATAATATATAAATATATAATTATTTGAGCTTTAAAACTGGCTCCTTTTTTTGACTAAAGCAGTGAAAACTACCCCTTTCATTTCCACATTTGCTGCACGGATCGGATCAAGCAGTTATATTTATTAGTCTTTTCTTGAGTTGCGTAGCTTTGTGTCCACGCTACTCTCAGGGGGGTGTTTATCCTTTGGGCTGTGCCCCACCCCGCGCTTCCTCTGTGGTACTGGCTCCAGGCTTCAGGTCTCAGGACTGCATACACCTTTCATAGTCAAACTCTTCTCCTTGTAGACCTTCAGGATGAAAAGACTCATTTCCCCATACTAGACTACATGAGTTTGCCACACACTGATCATGTTTGTAACCACAGGATGTTTAGTATTCTTTCTAAGTAACAGAAGAGCAGTAATTGTAATAGCGTGGCCTTTCTGTTCTCTCCATGAGGGGGCATCTTCCTAATAATGCATCACTGTTCTGAGCCGCACAGCCCAGGCATACTGAAGCACACCTGGGCACCCGGCCGTCCTCTAACACGTGGCAGTTAGAGCGGTGACAGGCGTAGCCTGGGATGTCTGTTATTCTATAGGAATTTAATCTGTTTTTTCAGCCATGAAAACAAATCACTCTGCAGTGGCAGCAGGAAATTCTGAAAGAAACAGCTTTTTTTCCCTAAAATTAGTTTTATCTAATAACAGTGGTATCAAAGTCCACATCTATCTACTAGGGCTGAGGTTTCACGTACTGCTGTTAAGTAATTAGTTTCAGCTACATTCAAAGGTTTGATCCCCAAGTAAGAAGAACACTGAAGCACCTTGAATTAAGCAGCTTCTTTAGGGGGTCAGCCCTTTAAATCCCATTTAAAACATAAGAGAGGGTTTAGATTAATTTATTTTATAGCCTGATATTTTATCCAAATATCTCAAACTAGTCAAAAAGAGCAGGAATAGATTTCTTTAAGAAGACAATAATATTGTCTGCATATAATGCCAGGCAGTGTCCTTTTTTACAGACGCTATTGAAACGCTATTACACTCCGCCATAATTCTGTTTCAGAAACGTGCGCACACGTTTACCTACGTCATCATTGTTTACAAACAGTAAAAGGGTCTATTCATGGATGATTTTGCAGGGTTACATAATGACCAGTGTGAACACGAGGGGGAAATGCAGGGAAAAGGGAGTTTAAAGGACACTTTTGGACTTCCTCTTAAACATGAAATCTCAGGAACTTGTGTTGTTTTTTGTCTTCGTAGACTCACAAGGATAACACACTGATGTGTTGCTCAATTAAGGAATGTTTATTAACAATGGCTGCAGGTCAATGTGCACCTTATTTTCAGAGCATCATAACACAGACTAGAGGCATGCCACACTCCCGATTGTCATCAAGTCACATGGTCCAATCAGCAGATTCAGGTGCCTTCAAGTGACCTGTAGGACCAACCATTATCAGCAGAATATTGCATACATAGATATTATCCAACTGTGCACCGTCACTGAATTAGCAAGACTGGCTCACCGGCATTTAGCATCTGGGCATTAGCAAGCTAATGCTAATTAGCCCCACCCCCTGTCACACGTGTGCCAGGCTCAGTTTTTCTGGCTAGAACCCTGTATTTGTTTTTGTTTTCTTCATTTTCATCACAAAGGTAATCTGCTTGTATCTCTAATAATAATTACAATGACATTAATAAGGCCAGCAGGTGTTATGGTTAAAATATTTTGCTCAAATGCATGTTTCCAATGACCAAAGGAGTACCTAAATCTTGTGTGCCTTTTTCCTTGTAGATCTACCACAGCAGTATGTGTGTAATACGGATGAAGTTCTCATAGACCAGCAGCTCGGTGACAAGGTGAGGATCTCCAGTTTGGACCAGGAGGAAGCAGACCTTCTGCTGATTAAAGAGGAACAAGAGGAGCGCTGCTTCACTGAGAATGCAGAGCTGCATGTACCGAAGCAGGAAACCAGCAACTTCATGGTGACTTGCAGTAATGAGGAAAGTGACCTTAACGAACCTGAAACAAACACTGACCAGTTCATCTCTCACAACCCTCCTGTAGTTAAGAACCATTACCAGGAAGTAAGCAACCATGTGGACTCAGGATTAACAAGCAATGCAAAGCTGAAGCCAAAGAAGAGACAACACCGAAACAAAAGTTACAATGTCCACAACTTTCCTTCTCAGAGAGTGACAATAACATTACTACAGGTAAAAATAAATACAATTTTATACACAAACACTCGCATAGTGAATTGTGATGACTGGTAGGACTGTATAATGTGGATCTTATAAACTCGGATATCTTCGCACAGGGTTCACAGAACACATGGCAGTCAATCAAATGTAGAGCTACAACGATTCCTCGAGTAACTCGAATAATTTGATTATAAAAAATCCTTGAAGCAAATTTGTTATAGACCACTATAGACGGTGAGCTCAGGTGGAGCAGAAGTAAATGTTTTTCTGGCGTCCAAAAGAAGCACCATTAAACCTTTACTGGGAAACAGGTGGAGGTCCTTCATCCACCCCCTGATCAGCAACATGAGGAACAGAGAACTTTGTGAAGCTGCTCCATCCACCCTGTTTGCTTCACACAGGGAAAAACTGCAGTACGGAAGTTAAAATATGCAGATGAACTGTTAATGTGAAAAAAGTATTTCTTATCTGATTACTCGAGTAATCAATGGAATAATCGATAGAATACTCGATTACTAAAATAATCAATAGTTGCAGCCGTAATCAAATGCAGATAATTTATTGTAGTTTTACAGCCGTCTCTGACCTTCCCTCTTCATGCCCCCCCCCCCCAAACAAAGTCAGACCACCTTAAAATAAATTACCTAAAAGTCAGGGGGAGTCAAAGTTAAAACAAGATACACCTTTTTCAGCTGCAATAAAGAACTAAACAGTTAATTGTGCTCTATTAACCATTATATCTCTCCTAAGTACATGTTAGTAAATTAAATATTTAAAAATAATATTCAGTTTAGCCCCTGTGGAAACTTGGTTGTCCCTAGTTTCCCTTCTGAATGCTGTCAAAGTTTTGCAGAGTTGGGAATTGAATATCTAGCAGACTGGGGCCTCAACCTGATGCTCCCAGCACCTTCTCACTACATCTTTGGGCAGGACAACTGACCACTAGATGGTGATCAGTAGAGATCCTAGCTCCTCTCTTCACCTGAGTGTCCAAGACAAATGACGATATGGTTAGAAAATTGGTCAGGTCATTTATCCCAGTCACAGCCCTCCTGATCTCCATGTGAGTGATGAAGGCCCTCAGTAAGACAATGCCATTCTCAAGGTGGCTGTAGTTCAGAAGGGTAGAGCAAGTCATCTACAAATTGGAAGATTAGAGGTTCGATCCTTGGCTTCTACAGTCTGCATGCCAACGTATCCTCGGGCAAGATGCTGAACTGGAGAGGAAATGGCATCTCTAGTTTAGAAGATGCTCATTTAGCCTGGAAAAAGAGTTTGTTGCTCTATAAAAGAGCCCTCCATAAAGCTAGGACATCTTACTATTCATCATTAATTGAAGAAAATAAGAACAACCCCAGGTTTGTTTTCAGCACTGTAGCCAGGCTGACAAAGAGTCAGAGCTCTGTAGAGCCCAGTATTCCTTTCACTTTAACTAGTAATGACTTCATGGATTTATTTACAAATAAAATTTTAGACATTAGAGGAACAATTATTCAAAACCATCTCCAAGATTTATCTTCATGTTCGGCTGCTTTCAGCACTGCTGGTATTTGTTTAGACTCTTTGGCTCCAGTTGATCTTTTGGAGTTAACTTCAATAGTTGCTTCCTCCAAACCATCAACATGTTTATTAGATCCCATTCCTACTAGACTGTTCAAGAAGTCTTTCCAATTATTGATGCCTCAATCTTAAATATGATCAATCTGTCTTTATTAGGTGGCTATGTACCACAGGCCTTCAAGGTGGCAGTAACTAAACCGCTACTTAAAAAGCCATCACTGACCCAGCTGTCTTAGCTAATTATAGGCCAATCTCCAACCTTCCTTTTCTCTCCAAAATCCTTGAAAGAGTAGTTGTAAAACAGCTAACTGATCATCTGCAGAGGAACGGTTTATTTGAAGAGTTTCAGTCAGGTTTCAGAATTCATCACAGTACAGAAACAGCATTAGTGAAGGTTACAAATGATCTTCTTACAGCCTCTGACAGTGGACTCATCTCTGTGCTTGTCCTGTTGGACCTCAGTGCAGCTTTTGATACTGTTGATCATAACATTTTATTACAGAGATTAGAGCATGCCATAGGTATTAAAGGTACTGCACTGCAGTGGTTTGAATCATATTTATCTAATAGACTCCAATTTGTTCATGTAAATGGGGAGTCTGTCTTCACACACTAAGGTTAATTATGGAGTTCCACAGGGTTCTGTGCTAGGTCCAATTTTATTTACATTGTACATGCTTCCCTTAGGCAGTATTATTAGAAAGCATTGCATACAATTTTCATTGTTATGCAGATGATACTCAGCTTTATCTATCCATGAAGCCAGATGACACACATCAGTTAGTTAAACTGCAGGACTGTCTTAATGACATAAAGGCCTGGATGACCTCTAATTTCCTGCTTCTAAATTCAGATCAAACTGAAGTTCTTGTACTCGGCCCCACAAATCTTAGAAACATGGTGTCAAACCAGATACTTACTCTGGATGGCATTACTTTGGCCTCCAGTAACACTGTGAGAAATCTTGGAGTCATTTTTGACCAGGATATGTCCTTCAATGCACATATTAAACAGATATGTAGGACCACTTTTTTACATCTGCGCAATATTTATAAAATTAGAAACATCCTTTCTCAGATTGACATTTGCTGAAAAGTTAATCCATGCATTTATTACTTCTAGGCTGGACTACTGTAATTCATTATTATCAGGCTGTCCTAAAAGCTCCCTGAAAAGCCTTCAGCTGATCCAAAATGCTGCAGCTAGAGTACTGACAGGGACTAGAAAGAGAGAGCAGATTTCTCCCATATTGGCTTCTCTTCATTGGCTCCCTGTTAAATCTAGAATAGAATTTAAAATCCTTCTCCTAACATACAAGGTCTTGAATAATAAGGCCCCATCTTATCTCAAAGACCTCATAGTACCGTATCACCCCAATAGAGCACTTTGTTCTCAGACTGCTGGCTTACTTGTGGTTCCTAGGATCCTTCAGAGTAGAATGGGAGGCAGAGCCTTCAGCTTTCAGGCCTCTCTTCTGTGGAACCAGCTCCCAGTTTAGATTCAGGAGACAGACACCCTCTCTATTTTCAAGATTAGGCTTAAAACTTTCCTTTTTGATCAAGCTTATAGTTAGGGCTGGATCAGACGACCCTGAACCACGAAGCTGGCAACACTGTGTGTCAACTATGACCCCCAGCCAAGGTGCACAGTGTTGTGCAGCATGGGCTGTGATTGGGTAATTATTCAATCCTCTTCCTTTTTAGGTTTTGAAGCAGTTGGCAGATATCTGTCACATGATGCTGCGTCATTGAGTTAAAAATTGGAATTGCATGCTGAGTTGTATTCATTCATTCTCAGGCCAGGTTTGATCCATGGGCCATAGTTTGGACCTCCTGGTTTAAATGGTGGACTAGCCTTAAAAACACAATTATTAGGTTGCCTTTTGTGGTTAAAATGTATTTGAACATATTTTCTTCTCATCACAGCAGTAACTCTTTTTTTTTATGTGCCTGTTTTTCTCTTTAGACCAATATTCATGCAAGGAGGAGGTTCTTGATGACAAATGGCTCTTCAACCTGGAGAATAACTCTGGTCTGGACCATGAGGACCTAGGATCTCTACAAATTAAAGAGGAACAGGAGGAACTCTTTACAAATCAGGAGGGAGAGCAGCTTGTACTGGAGGAAACAAACAATCCATTTACAGGAACTTCAATTTTTGAGGAAATAAATTCCTGTAAACAAGAGCCCAACAGTTGCCAACTCCTCCCTCATAGATCTCTGTGCCAGAAAAGAACAGATGAGAAACCATATTCTTGCAACACTTGCGGGAAGAGATTTAAATATGTATCAACACTGAAAGTACACATGAGCATTCACACAGGTGAGAAGCCGTTCTCTGTGAAGCATGTGGAAAAAAATTCAGGAGAAAAGATAACATGCTGGTCCACATAAGAACTCACACAGGTGAAAAGCCTTTTCCTTGCAATATCTGTGGGAAAGCATTTAGTGACAGATCAAATCTGATATGCCATGTTAGATACCACACAGGCGAGAAGCGGCATTCTTGTGAAACATGTGGGAAAAGGTTTTATCATAAAGGTAATTTGACTGTCCACATGGCCACTCACACAGGTGTTAAGCCTTACCACTGCAGCACTTGTGGAAAAAGATTTATCCGCTTAGAAAAGCTGAAGAGTCACATAAGCACTCACACAGGCGAGAAGCCATATTCTTGCGAAGCGTGTGGGAAAAATTTCCGAAGACGGGATAAAGTACTGAACCACATGAGAACGCACACGGGCGAAAAACCTTACCCCTGCAAAATCTGTGGAAACCGTTCAGAGACGCATCAAATTTGATTCGTCACGTTAGATTTCACACAGGTGAGAAGCCATATTCTTGTGGCACGTGTGGAAAGAGATTCACACAGAGCGGTAATTTGACTGCCCACATGAGAACGCACACACGTGTAAAGCCTTACCAGTGCAACACATGTGGGAGAAGATTTGCCTGCTTATCAAAACTGCAAAGGCACATAAGTACTCACACAGGTGAAAAGCCGTATTCCTGTAAAACCTGTGGAAAAGGTTTCATTCAAATGAGGGACTTGACCGTCCACATAAGGACCCACACAGGTGATAAGCCCTATTCCTGTGAAACATGTGGCAAAAGTTTCAGTCAGAACAGTCATTTGAATGTCCACAGGAGAACTCACACCGGCGAGAAGCCATTTTCTTGCAAGACTTGTGGTAAAAGTTTCAGTCAGAACAGTCATTTGACTGTCCACATGGGATCTCACACAAGTGAGAGTTCTTATAAACCCTTTGGAGAAAGTTTTACTCAAAGTGGTATGACTGTCCACATGAGGAGTCACACAGCAGAGAGGCAGCACCTTTGCAAGGCCCCCAGCAAAGGTTTCAGTTCCATGTCCGCACCGACCGATCACACCAGGATCCACACAGATGAGGGGACGTATCCCTGCAAAGCATCCGAGAAGTTGTAGTCAGAGCAGTGACTGACGGTGTACGTGAGCTGAAGGCGGAGGTCCGTGAGGTTGGATGTGCAAAACATGAAAGATATCACGAGACAAAACAAACGGGGAAAATTACAATGAAATGCCACATGAGTGTTGTCATTAAATTCTGCAAAGACCTGGCACAGAACTAGATCTGGGCCTTCAGTGGATCCATCACCTCTTCACTGAAGCCTCATCAATAATGATCTCATTGGAAGGGCCTCGGTTTTTAAATTATACAAGAACTGTACTGAAAATCAGCAACAGGTCACATGGAGTGATTGAACCACAATTTTCAAATTTGGATTAATTGTCATTGTGTGTGTGGAGCAGGTCAGGAGAGTGTTGCTCCTCATCATATGCTGTTATGATCTGGGAGTGCATTTGAGCCAGTGATCTCGGGGATCTTGTCAAAACTGAAGGAATTATCAGCACGGTCCATGCATCTGGAAAGAATCTGATTGGCAGCAGCTTAACTTTTCAGCATGACACTGATCCCAAACACACCGTCAGTGCAATACTGAACTGAACCAAGTAACCAGTAACATACATGGC
>JAMQGT020014197.1:0-13167 GCA_024447675.2 Pterophyllum scalare
GACAGGCTTAAAAAAAAAAAAAAGAAAAAAAAAAGTTTGACTGCAGGTCAGAGTTTGTCCAGCAGGTGCTGCTGCTGCCTGAACCATGAGAAACTGATGATTCCTCTGTGCGCAGTTTCCTATCACGGTGAACCTTTTTAATTATTTCTATCTACTCACTGAATAAAAAAGTATTTGACACGGTGAAGGAAACATGAAGTAAGCCTCTCTGCTGTTCTTTAGTGTCACACTTTGAGCACCTCAAACATCTCAGTGAAAGCAGATTTCATCAATACATTTCATCCAATCTGTTTAATTTTATTGCATCATTTAAGAGAGTAAAATCAGTGTCTACAGCTTCAAGACACACTGAACACAATTCAACAGACTGATAGGTTTAGATTACAGAACTCAAGAATGTCCCAATAATTATGAGTAAGCTATTCATCAGTAATGATTGATATTACTGATATTACTGTAACTTGAGAAGAAACTTCAGAAATCCTATATTACAAGAGCTTATGAAGAGCATATGAAGTGCTCTAATGTGAAACTTTTTATTTAGCAAATACAATTTCTAGTAAAAAGTAATGGGAAGACAAAATCATTTTTTGTTGTAACTTTTGAAAATGTTTTAAATTCATTTTAATACTGAAGTATAGGATAGAATATATATATATATATATATATATATATATATATATATATATATATATATATATATATATATATATATATATATATATAGAGAGAGAGAGAGAGAGAGAGAGAGAGCGAGGGGGGGGTGTTTGTCGGACATAGATTAATGGATTAAATGGCTTAAAATCAGAAAAACAAACAACCTGCCCAATATTTATTTGAAAGCTATATTTTCAAATCACATGTATTGATTTAAACCATTAAAAATACATACATAGATTGTATATGGCCACTGATGAAGGAAACCTATTTAAATCATGCCTGGCAGGAAGATAAATGTATTACTAAGAATTATCAGCAAATTTGACACAAACAAATAAAATTCACAATCAATCATTTTTGATTGGCTTAAAGGTAAACTGAAAGGACTAAAATACTAGGACATCTAAATAAAATATTAGAACATGGAAAAACCTAAAACCAATTTAAGGTAATTTTAAGTAGCCTTATTGAAGCAAAGTAACCGAGCATTAGAACAGCTATATGCTGTCCAAATGTGACACTATGAAATAATAATGAAATAAAAATAATGTAGAAAGACTTTCCAATAGTATAAAGCATTACATGTGTCTTATAAGTGTATGACTTTTTTATATCAGGGCAACGCTTCATTCTAGTTCATTCTGTTTGTTTCAGTTTTTACTGCATTTATAGCTAGTTCACGAAGAGCCTTAGCTGTGTTCCCAACTGCCTCCATTACTGAATCTGCTTCATCAGCTTCATGATAGCCTATTTGACCTCCTACTATTGCATCTTTACAATAGCAGCAGTAGCAGCAGTAGCAGCAGCGCCTGCAACCACGTCCAATCTGACACCAATAGTTTGAAAATTTCTTTGTGCCACCATTGCTGCTCCCACTGCAGGTTGTAATGGTATTTTTGCAGACCTCAGTATTTTAACAACTGTTGCAATCATTGTTGGCACACCAAGCAGTGCTCCCAGCAAGACCCCTGTGGTAATACCAGCAGCCTTCTTGAGAATATTATAGACTCTTTTCTTTGCCTGCTCTCTGATTTCTTCCCATGACATGTTTCCTGATGATGCTCTAATGCGCTCTTCCTCTTGTTGTATTTCCCTCTCCACTTCTCTCAGCATCTCATTTGTGTAACAGCCTCTGTTGTTCTCCACCATCTCTTTTATTGTGTTTAGCAGGTTCTCCATCTGGTGCTGGTTGTTTCTGTATTCATCCTGCGGGTTGTTATTCCAGTATCTATTATCAAAGATGTGGCAGCGTCCTCCACATTTCTCCAACAACTCACGTAGACCGTTATTGTCATTGTAATAGTCTTCGATCTTCATTCCTTCAGGAAGCTGGTCGCCGTGAGTAAAGACAAGTACAGCATATTTGAAAGCTTCCTCAGAAAAAGACTCTTTATTTTGGTAATAACCTGATTCTCGTGCTCTGTGAATCTCTCCACTCTCAGTAAAATGAGAAAAGCGTGAGGTCCAGGAGAACACTCTGTGACACACTTCACTATTTCCTCTTTCAGCTGCTCTTCAGACTGACGACTATCAAAGAAACCAGGAGTGTCGATTAAAGAGACGGCTGTTCCATTCACCACCCTGGTTTCGTTCTTACACTGACTTGTTGCAGGGGTTGCAGTATGACCTATCTCAAACACCTGGTCTCCAAACATGGTGTTGCCCAAGCTGCTTTTACCAGTTCCAGTTTTTCCCAGCAGGATAATCCTTAGGTCTTCTGCAAGATGGGAATAATTGATTAAAATCAATATTTTGGACATTGATAATCACATAGCAATAATACACACATAGGTCATAAACAACTATACAGATATTACAGATGTAGTTTTTATTCTTAGCAATAGTTGTTTTAATATAAAGAATCTGAATATTCAGTGTAATATTCTCCTTATTGCTTGCTATAACCCAGGGTTGTCTATGTTCACACAACAACATGTCATGGTCCTGGACTTTTGTGATGGGTTTTGGGTTTGTTGGTTTTGTTGAGGTCCTGATATTGTTATTCTGGTTGTTATTCTGGTTGTTATTCTGGTTGTCTGCATTTGGTTTTGATTCTTAATCTGCTAAGTTTTGCAATACTGAGTTTAAGTGTTTGTTACAGCCTCAGAACTACTTAGCTTAGTCTAGTCATGTCCTGTTTTGTTTTTTCAGTCTGTTCTCTTGTGCTTTATGTTGTGCTTTGCTTCCCTTGTCTCCTTTGTTGGATTTAGTCCACCTGTTCTCCTTAGTTGTGTTGTTTTCCCTAATCACCCAGTGTGTATTTAAGCCCTTTGTTTTCCTGTTCATTGTTGTGTCCTCCTTTCATTGCAGTGTGTTGACAAAATTTAGGTTAATATCAGAATGTCAGTTGTCTGTTGCTGTCACCTTTGTTGTCTGACTCAATCAACTATACACTGGTTTAATGGATCAGAGGATTTTTGCAGGACAGGCCACAATGACAGCTCTGGCATTTGTAGACAACACATGATTTTGGATCAGATTGTACAAAGTGCTTAACAATAAAAACTATAGAAAAATATCAAATATAGTAACAACAAAGGCAGCTGGATTTAAACTCAAATAATGACTAAAATCTATTAAATGTTCAGTTTAATAAGTGGGTGTTGAGTTTTATTACCCTTTACAAAAATCAGTGTTATAGATTCATCTTTTTATATGTACTTACCAAGTCTCTGGTATTCATTGGCCATGTCTGTCTTTTATGGGAGGCTGACGTGTGAGTTTCTCTCAGCTGCTGAACAGTTTCCTCACGCTGTGGTGTGTGAGTCTGCTTTTAGTTCCTCTCTTTGAGTGTGTGATTTTTTTATAGAGTTGAGAGCTGATGCAAACAGGAAATAGAATCAGGTGTTGGCTGCATGCCTCCAATCAGTTGAGATAGTTTTGTATGAGAGGTGTGTTCATCTCTAATGTGCCAGTTTAACCTCAGTCAGTGTGGAGCTTCAAGCTCTGGCAGTGAGTCACAGAGTCTGTTATTAATGTTGATGTTTCTGTTGCATTCACAGACCTGCATGCAGACCCTGTCCCCTCAGACAAACCAGCTCCTTGTAAAGTCTGCAGCAACCACACATAGTGTGATGTTCTGTTTGAGCTCCAGCTCACACACACTGCACAGCAGAGCTGCCTCATAGTTATACATTGTCACTGCAGGGACATGCTTCAATGAACAGGTTTACCTCACAAAGTGCAGGTGCATTAACCATAAATGTTTTGGTCTTCATGGGCATAGATTAAAATGTGTATCCTTGACTAGGATGATTGAGATATTTTATCTTGCCATGAATGAATGGTGTTGTCTGCATGTCGTGACCTCCCTGTCTCATCCTTGGATGTGTCTTCTCTCTCTCTTTCGTTCTTTCCTGTGTGCTGGTTTCCTGCTCTGTCTCTGACTTTGATGCTTTCTCTCTCTCTCACTTTTTCTCTGATTAATTTAGATTTCTGCAGTTTTTCACAAAGTTAATGTCCTGAGGTGGCAAAAGTACAGACATTCTGTATTTAAGTAGAAGTACAGATATTTGCATTAAAAACTTCTCCAGTAAAAGTTTATGTTCTGGTTCAACAAGTGAAAGATTACAGCCCCCAAAATGTGCTCAAAGTTAAAAAAGGTAAAAGTAGCTCTTTGGAGATCATTTCTGTCAGATCTTTTTGTGCAAAGGTAACTGAACCTCATGCTATATTAATATAATAATGAAATAATATGATTGCATGTGTCATGATCCTGAGCCTGTGGCCCTGCGTTTTGAGTTCTTTTTGTGATGTTCTGTTTTGTTGTGTCTTCTGGTTGTGTTCTTAGTTTTTCTTACAGTCTAGTTTCTCAGTTTGCTGTAGTTTTGTATTGTTTTGGGGTTTTGTAATTATAGGTTATTCTGATTTCCCAGTGTTCTCCTCTTCCCGTGTCCTTGTGCTGCTGGGTCTGTGCTCCTCTTTGTATGTGTCTTCACATGTTCTTGTGTGCTGGTGTCTGTTATCCCTTCCGTGTCAGGTCTTTATTGTTTGTGTTTCAGGTGTCTGTGTCTTCTCTGTTCAGTTGTTTCTCTGACTTGTGTCAGCTTAGGTGTTGTAGTTGGGTTCTGTGTGCCAGTCTCCTTATGTGTCAAATCTGCATGTACCATGTCTGGTTTACTTCCTGTTTTATTTTGACAGTTCTTTGTCCTGTGTGCTTGTGTTTTGCGTTATCTCCCTGAGTCTTGTTAGTGTTATTCTGTTCACCTGTTTGCCCCAGTTGTTTCTACTCACCCCTCCTTTCCTCTGTGTACTCATTGTGTGAGTTTTCCCCTGGTTAGGTGTGAGAGTCTTGTTGTCTTTGTGACAGTGTTTGCTGCAGTGACCGCAGCATTAAAAGTACTTTGAGAGGCTGTTAGTGTAAAGGACACCTAAGTCAGCAGTAGCTTTATTTCAGTGTATGATTTTGAATATGCAATAAAAACACTGTACATCCTTTATAGTTTCTGTTTTGTTTTAGGATTTTCTTTTTGTCTTTTACACAAATTCTCCAAAGTAGGGTTGGCTTGCTTTTTTTCTACAAAACCAAGTGCACCGAGTTGTTTTTCCCCCACATTTTTCAGGTGCCTAACTGTTTGGGGCCTAACTCAGGAGTGTCAAACATATTAAGCAAAGTAAGTTGAATCATTGTTGGCACATCAAGCAGTGCTCCAACAAGACCCCTGTGGTAAACCAGCAGCCTTCTAGAGAATATTGCAGATTGATTTCTTCGCCCACTCTCTGTTTCCTGATGATGCTCTAATGCGCTCTTCCTCTTGTTGTATTCCCCTCTCCACTTCTCTCAGCATCTCATTTGTGTAACAGCCTCTGTTGTTCTCCACCATCTCTTTTATTGTGTTGAGCAGGTTCTCCATCTGGCGCTGGTTGTTTCTGTATTCATCCTGCGGGTTGTTATTCCAGTATCTATTATCAAAGACGTGGCAGCGTCCTCCACATTTCTCCAACAACTCACGTAGACCGTTATTGTCATTGTAATAGTCTTCGATCTTCATTCCTTCAGGAAGCTGGTCGCCGTGAGTAAAGACAAGTACAGCATATTTGAAAGCTTCTTCAGAAAAAGACTCTCTTATTTTGGTAATAACCTGATTCTTGTGCTCTGTGAATCTCTCCACTCTCAGTAAAATGAGAAAAGCGTGAGGTCCAGGAGAACACTCTGTGACACACTTCACTACTTCCTCTTTCAGCTCCTCTTCAGACTGACGACTATCAAAGAAACCAGGAGTGTCAATTAAAGAGACGGCTGTTCCATTCACCACCCTGGTTTCTTTCTTACACTGACTTGTTGTAGGGTTTGCAGTGTGACCTATCTCATACACCTCGGTCTCCAAATAGGGTGTTGGCCAAGCTGCTTTTACCACTTCCAGTTTGTCCCAGTAGGATAATCCTTAGGTCTTCTGCAAGATGGGAATAATTGATTAAAATCAATATTTTCAAAATTGATAATCACATACTGTATGATAGCAATAATACACACACACAGTTTTTATTCTTAGCAATAGTTTTTTTATATAAAGAATCTGAATATTCAGTGTAATATTCTCCTTATTGCTTGCTATAACCCAGGGTTGTCTGTGCTACACAACATGTCATGGTCCTGGCCTTTTACCAAGGATCTTGTGTTTTTTGGTTTTGTTGAGGTCCTGATATAGTTTTTCCATTTGCCTAATTTTGGTTGTGTTTTTTCAGTCTGTTCTCTTGTGCATTACGTTCTGCTTTGCTTTCCTTGTCTACTTCGTTGGATTCAGTCCACCTGTTAGAAAGCCCACACTGTTTATTCTTGGTTGACTTATGGCATTGTGTTTGGTGTTTATCGTGAGTTTGGAAATTCCTATGTTAATGGACTCAATGTAGTTTTACATGCGTCCTTTGAATGCACCACAGGTGCAAGGCTGAGGAGACATGTCTGTCTTTCGTTCGTTTCTTTCCTCAATGCAGTAACTTGGAGAATGGGTTCACTCGTATTCTTTCGTATTATCATCCTGTGTAAATGCCAGAAGGTGAATTTTGACATCTTTATTAAGTAGTTTGAGTCTCTCTTAACTTATTTAATTTTATGTGTTGATTTTTTTTCCTTTATTAGAGCGCTGTATGATTCAGTGTGCTTGGTAGCGTTTATTCTGAGCTGTTATGTGACTTTTGGTGATATTCTGTTGGCTGGAGACAGTTTTTTATTTGTAGTTGCTATTGTCATTCAGTTATGGGACGTAATGATTATTGTACTGATGATTATTTGTTTATTATCGTTTCAGACCACATATCACAATTTCTTACTACAGCCTAACAATGCATATATATTTGGATTGGATGAAAGGAACTGTGAATCCCAATAAACAATTCAAGATGGAATCTGCCTCTGCCATTCTTTAACTTGAACTCGCCCCCCATATCTTCCCGCTCTAAACCAGAAGCATAAGGAGACAACACAACCCTCTCCTTTTTACCACCTGTCCTCCTTAGTTGTGTTGTTTTCCCTAATCACCCAGTGTGTATTTAAGCCCTTTGTTTTCCTGTTTATTGTTGTGTCCTCCTTTCATTGCAGTGTGTTTATCTGCTGTGTTTCCAGTTTGTCTGAGTAGCCATGTTCTTTACATTTAGTTTATTCCTTGCCTGTAGGAAGCAGGCAATAAAAGCTGCGTTTTGAGTTCACCTCTGTTTGTGAGTCCTGCATTTTGGGTCCACATCCTGCCTGCCTTACTACCACATCATGACAGAACATGTGTGACCTACAGTGAGGGCCTTGGTTTTAGGTCTGAAATTTATGCCTGAGCGATCAACAGATGATCAAAGCAGGGAATGTGATGGAAAATTCAGTTTTAAGCTGACCTGACAGAATGTACGGCTCCATAGTATGTTTTGTCTTGATATAATGTCATGTATGGCTGTGTGGCAGGCAGGAAGTGGACCCCAACGCAGAATGCGAAAAACGAGGTAAGATAATATTTCAGCTTTTATTTGGAATTGCAGGATGGAAACAGAAGTAAATGCAGAAGAGCAGAATGATGACTAGGGCTGCATAAATCGATTATTTTATTAACTGAGTAGTCTATAAATTATTCGATCGATTAATCGGATGAAGAAATACTTTTTTTATTAACAGTTTATCTGCATATTTTAACTTCCGTACTGCAGTTTTTCGCTGTGTGAACAAACAGCGGTGGATGGAGCAGCTACAAAGTTCTCTTTTCTTCACCTTAACACTTGCTGATCAGGTGGTTGATGAAGGACCTCCAGCTGTTTCCCAGTAAAGATTTTAATGGTGGTTACTAAAAGAAAAAGCTGCTGTTTTGGACGCTGGAAAAACATTTCCTTTTGCACTACTTGAGCTCACCGTCTCTATAACAGCTTTGCCTATTTGCACTTGCGCAGCTAAAACTGCTGCCTACTATGAGTGTTTTTGAAAAACTAGTGGCTGCGGGAGCCATGGCGCATGTGTGAGTAATGTTGTAATGCTTTGTATTCACAAGCATTCTCGAAAATACGTTTCTACTGCAGGTCTATATTTAGTCACTAATAAGGGATTAAAGTATAAAAAAATATTTTGACGGAGCACCTCGGTCCTGGGGGGCGGGCCTTCCAGTACAGAACCATCACTAGTGCCAATGGCCTGCGCACGCTAGCAAACCAGTTCTGGTAGCTACAGCTGAAGTAAAGACAAACAACAGCTGAAATTCTCAGCGAGCACAACACACTCCCGTACGGGGTTAAAGGAAATCCATCACAGCGACGGAGAGCTTTTTACAATGTGTGTGTGTGTGTGTGTTTGCGCGCATGCCTGATTCACACTCCAGTCCAGGAGGTGGTGGTAATGCAGTTCTATGTTGGTTTGCCAGCCACCAATAAACCCACAAAAAGATGACAGAGCACTATATTGCTCCTACTGCTAGTGAGGAGCACTGCTTACATGGAGACAACTGAGCGCTGCAGAGTTTAAATGAAGCATCGACGCAGTAAAATTTGCATCGATAAATTTTTAGAATTGAATTAATCAATGAATCGTTGCAGTCCTAATGATAACTAAACTTGAGTTCTAAAATCCTAAGGCAAAACACAGACAGGACACAGCAGGGGAGCAAATGACAACAACAGGCACAGAAAACACTGGACTTATATACACCAGGATATAACGAGGGAAAGTGGAAACAGCAGGTAACAAAGCTGAACAAAGTGACACTGACGAGACCAGGGGAAGCAAAACTAAACACAAAGCACAGGGAACACAAGACTGTCAAAATAAAACAGGAAGTGACTAGACATGGTACATGCAGACTTGACACGGGGAACCCAAGGGGATAGACATAAACAGAGGAATACAAAAGAGAACAAGTGAACATAACCACAGAAATAACTGAAACAGAACCAAGAGAACACAAAACACTGGGCCACCGGCCCAGGACCATGACATATAATCCTCTATTACCACATATCCTTGTCTGTACAAGTTCCTTTGCACCGTATATTCTGATTTTATTGTCTGACTTAGGCAGGTAGATCATTTATTCCTATAAAGGATTCTATGCTTCTTGTTGTTCTTTGTCAAATACCATCCTGCTGCACTCTGTATTGTTGTTTGACCCCTCTGCAAAGGCCAATGGAATCCTCACAAAGAAAACCTGTTTGTGCTCATAACAGTATATTTGTCACACTTACATGTTTTAGATCAAACAAATTTTAATATTAGACGAAGTCAACCTGAGTAAATACAAAATGCAGTTTTTAAATCCTGATTTTATGAATTTGGGTTAATATCAGACTGTCAGTTGTCTGTTGCTGTCACCTTCGTTGTCTGACTCAAATTTGATGTTTTTGTTTCACTTCTGAATTGACTGCACTCTTTTGCATCGTGGAGAGGATGTGGACAAAATGCAAATCTCTGAGTGAAGACTAAAATTAGACTTGAACAACTTGAAATTCATAGTTTTTATAGAACATGTTCTTTTTATGTTTCTGTTTTTAGGTTTCATGCAATACAGCATGAAAATGCTGGATAATCAGTATTTTCATGCAATTTCTACCAAAAACTGATATATATTTTTATGTAACTGGATGGGTTTGTAAGAAAGCCTCTTATTATCTTTGGGTTATGTTAGACATGGGACATTTGACCTTGACATCTTACTCTATTAAAGCAGATTTGTTTGAAACAAGTCTGCTTAAAACTCCAGGACACTGGAACTACAACTCTGGACCACCCTCACTCATGTACTAGGATTTTATTTATGGACTTCTCCTCTGCTTTTAACACAGTCAATGTAAACACTCTGCTTAACTGTCTCATTGAACTACCAATCAACTATACACTGGTTCAATGGATCAGAGGGTTTTTGCAGGACAGGCCACAACATGTAACAGTTAATGGTAACAAATCCACTAACATTGTTGTAAACACAGGGCTGTGTTTTATCTCCTATTTTATTCTCTGTTTACACAAACAATATAATAGGTACTGTGGATAAGGTGACACTCCTCAAATATGCAGATGACATGGCCTTGGTGACTCACGTGACTGATTCTAACAGCTTAGCAGCAAATTGTCAACAGGAGGACACACTTGTCACTCTTACTGATGAAAGCTCCTTAGAGGTGAATGTTTCAAAAACAAAAGAGCCGTGCTGCTGTAGGAGAGTGACACCTGATGATGCGGCCTCCGCATTACTTCACCCACTGGAGAATAAAGGGCAGTTGGTGGAGCAGGTAGATGCCTTTAGGTATCTGGGACTTGAGGTAGACAGAACACTGTCCTTCTCTGTGCACTGTGATTATGCCTACAAAAAGGCACAGCAGCACCTTTTTGTGTTCCTTTAAGTTTTTGAGCAGTGTATGATCATTCCTCTGTTTTACTATTTCGCAGTTTGGAGATTTCAAACCAACATGTGTTTGTCTCTGTGGGAATTGGGCAAATGTGGTGGGAAAACAGACAGTTGTTGTGACACTATCAAGGTCCCCTTTGACTTCTGTCACCACTGATGCACAGAAAATACACACAGACTCTTGTCCTGTTGTGTTTTATGTACAACACTGTGGTCAGTGGTTACTGTTTTTAAAGTGCTTTATAAATAAACTTGGTTTGGCAGACTGAAAAGTTTCTCAGTTTAAAAAATTAATATGTTTTTTTGGTTCTATTGTGAATCACACTTGGGTTTATGAGATTTGCTAATCACTGCATTCAGCTTTTGTTTACAGTTTACTCCAAATGTTTTTGTAATTGGAGTTGTAGATTTGGTGGGTGGAGCATTAATCTGCTGCTGATTAGAGAAGCTAGACGTTTACAAGCTGCACAACCCACAGAGGGAAGTATCTGATAGATAAATATTTTATTACGGCATGGCATCAACTCAGAATCATGTGACAGACGATTCCTGCATCCTCTTTCAGAGGTAAAAAGAACAAACAAACAGGAACACACCTTTGACACGTCATTCCTCTCTGCAGTTTTACTGTTGGAAAGTGTCCAAGTCATACTTTACGTTTGCTTCTTCTTGTATCATCAAGTGTTGATGATATGAATTCAAAAGTGTTCTCTTTTCCTAAGATTGTGTTTCCTGCTGCACGCTTTCTAACTCCTTTTCATTAAAACAGTGACAGTCATTTTTATACTCTGTGTGTTATTTTTTAAACACCTTTTGAGGGTCGTGTTAATGTTTGTCGTTTTATGAAGCAGCTCTGGTATTTGTAGACTCAACATATGATTTTGGATCAGATTGTACAAAGTGCTTAACAATAAAAACTATAGAAAAACATCAAATATAGTAACAACACAGGGAGCTGGATTAAAAATCAAATAATGACTAAAACCTAATAAATGTTCAGTTTAATAAGTGGGTGTTGAGTTTTATTACCCTTTACAAAAATCAGTGTTATAGATTCATCTTTTTATATGTACTTACCAAGTCTCTGGCATTTGCTGGCCATGTCTGTCTTTTATGGGAGGCTGACGTGTGAGTTTCTCTCAGCTGCTGAACAGTTTCCTCACGCTGCGGTGTGTGAGTCTGCTTTTAGTTCCTCTCTTTGAGTGTGTGATTTTCTAACAGAGTTGAGCAAAGAGGAAATAGAATCAGGTGCAGGTTGCATGCCTCCAATCAGTTGAGATAGTTTTTATGAGAGGTGTGTTCATACTTTGTGCATGTTTTGTGTTTGGTGCATTGAAAAAAAGTGGAGTTAATCTCTAATGTGCCAGTTTAACCTCAGTCAGTGTGGAGCTTCAAGCTCTGGCAGTGAGTCACAGAGTCTGTTATTAATGTTGATGTTTCTGTTGCATTCACAGACCTGCATGCAGACCCTGTCCCCTCAGACAAACCAGCTCCTTGTAAAGTCTGCAGCAACCACACACAGTGTGATGTTCTGTTTGAGCTCCAGCTCACACACCCTGGACAGCAGAAGTGCTGTCATGGTCCGGGGTCCATGTGGACCCCGTGTTTTGTTTTTGCTTGGATTTTCTGTTCTGTTTTGGGTTTTGGTTGTGGGGTTTAGTTGGTTATTTCTGGTTCCTTGTTGTCTCCCAGTAGTCTGCGTCATTGTTCCCTCGTCTTACTTCCTGTTTCATTTTGATAGGCGTCTGGTCCTTGTATATTATGTCCAGTTTTGCTTCCCCTTGTCTCGTCAGTCTTATTAGCGTCATCTGTGTTCCCACCTGTTTTCATCTCCCTCGTTAGCCCTCCTGTGTATTTAAGTCCTGTGATTTCTCTGCCTGTT
Organism: Pterophyllum scalare; assembly: GCA_024447675.2. Classification (NCBI taxonomy): domain Eukaryota; kingdom Metazoa; phylum Chordata; class Actinopteri; order Cichliformes; family Cichlidae; genus Pterophyllum; species Pterophyllum scalare. The sequence goes on from JAMQGT020014197.1 coordinate 12,349, forward strand.
GTTTTTATTGTCTTATGATTCCTTTGCTGTATGTGTCCTGTTTTTGATTGGTGTAGTTGTACCACATGGTTATATTTACAATTATCGTCTGTTCTTTCTGTATTCAATTCAAACTTGACATAATCCATATTCTTGTTTTATCGCCTGCTTCACTGAAAGTTTGCTGCTTCTGGCTTGTATTTTTTATGCTACTTTGTTTCTACGCTGGTTTGAAAAAAATGTGAGAAGCAAACGTATTTTCTGTTGCAGAGTAAATGTTTTTGGTTTTGAAAAACTCAAATTCACACTACGACTCCCCTCACACTTTTGTAATCTGCAAAGGCTCCTGTTTTTTTTAAATTTAATTACTTACTGACATACTTATTGACTTATTTTTCAAAGCTGAGAATCAGAGAAAAGGTAAGAAAGACTTTTAATACTTAAAAAAAGATCTTATAACAGTTTCTCACCACTAAGATGCTTTGAGTTAGTTAAGGTCAGATTTACAGCTCACATGACCTCCATGCACACCAAGAACATTTTGATTCCTTCAGCAAAATAGCAAGAAAACTGGTCTTCTAATCATTTTAATAATTTTGGGCCGTGATTTACTACAGAGAGAAAATTGTGTAGAAGAAGGAGGGACCATAATATAATGAATATAACAACAAACAATGTTCTCATGCTGTGTTTATGAAAACTTTCAGCACAGAGTAACATTTTTAAGACACTTCACTCAATATCTACATTCATTATTACTTTATATAAATATTTTTTCTGTTATTAGTTGAAATTAAATTGGTTTAATGCGTGTGTGCTTCAGTAACGGACTTGTTCATG
>JAMQGT020014198.1:0-97314 GCA_024447675.2 Pterophyllum scalare
TAGTGTTATGTAGTATACTTGGTTAGAATTCGTATTGCTACATGAGTCACCAAATATACTTGGGGAGAGGACAAAGTATTGACTCCTCGATCTCAATGCACTTTGGCATCTGGCAACAAAAAAATTACTAAAAGTTTGTAGTTTCTTTTTTCTTGTAAACTTCATGTTTGTGAACTCTTTCAAAAAGAAAAAAACCCCACAAAAACAACAAATAATTCACACGATTATATCAGGCACATTTCAAGATGCATCAAAGATAAAGACAAAAACAATAAATGAATGGATCAGAGCATCACAGTTCATTTGTGTCCACCATTTTTTCTTGTTCCTCGAGGGCCCTCACAAACTCATATCCTCTTAAATGGGCCTCTCCAGAAAGCAGGGGGAACCTGAGTTCCTTATCCACAAACTCAATGCCAGTCTCACTGTGGAAAGAGACAGTGATAGTGATCTTAATGAACAAACAGGCAAGTATTCCATCACACACACTGGCACGTTATCCATTTTTCCGGGTACTTTTCAAACCTTGCAGCCTCAAGCCTGAGAGAAAAGGTCAACTGTTTCATTTACGACTTCCTGAACTATTTCTATCCACTCACCGATTGTTGGAGAATCTGTATTTAACCACGTCTTAGTCATCCCTTCTTACTTGCAGTCAATAAGAATCTGTCTTGTTTTTTGAGTTCCTCAAATAAACAAACATGGCCTCCATAACAAAAATATAAAGACAGGAAAAAAAGTTGATCTTGAGCAACTGTTGGGGTTTTGCCATGAATTCTTGTAATGACATCAACATAGCAGGTGTGATGCAAACATTGTGCATGATCCCAAGTACTTCTATTAACACACTGACTGAAACAAGACTAAATACCCCACTTCTAAACCATTCCAAGAAATCACATCCTTACCTCTTTTTTGCGCAAATATTCACACAAATCCTGCCTCATGGCATGGAACAATGAAACCAGGCCCCCAACAGTTTGCCTAGTAGATGATTACTCTTAATGACGGGGGTATTTGAAAAACAGAATGTCACACTGGTTTTTAAGACATTTTTGTTTTTTGTGACTCATCCCCATCTGTGCGTGTATTATGTCCAAACCACGTCAAGACGTGCTTCGTAATGCTAGCCGCCCCGCTGTTCACCTCCGGGTGTCTCATTGTGAGGATAACATTAATGTGGCCATTCATACCATTAAGAAATGTGTCTTGCTATCAGCCTATTTAGTGTGCATGTACACTGAATGGTGTGTGAACGAAGGAGCAAGCCTTAAGCTTGTGGTGGCATATTAAGTTGCACTTTTATACACACATTATGCAATGTTTGCGTAGTTCCTGCTGTGGCTCCCAGCTGTTTATGAGACCATTTCTCAAGGAAAGTCAGAATACTAATGGAGTCACCTAACCACTCTACCCTTTAGAGACGGAGTGAAAGTCAAGGAGAGAGAGGGGAGTAGTGGTGGTTATACTGAATACTGGAAGATTTCTTGAAGTAATTAAAACCTGCCAGTTCAATGAAAGCCATATTTTAAAATTTACAGTTAACAGAAGATTTTTTTAAGGGAATTTTTTGGCCATTTAATATAATGCCTTAAGTGGCCTGAAACATATTTAACTCAAACCTCATATTTAATTTAAAAAAAAGCTAACTTTGGCATCCATTAATAGAAAACAGAAAATGGGGAAATCCTTTGCAAGCTGATGAATCCACCAACTTCTTCAATGAAATCATTTCATAGTCATCACTAAACTTGGCATATACCAGAGGAAGGGAAATACCCTCACACACCCTGAAGCCCCATGACCACCGAACCGCATCTTCCCGCCTGATATCACCGGTGATGACTGTCCCAAGCTCGTGCACCTGCATTCTGCCCTTTGTTTCCGTGGGAGTTGCTGGGCAGATGACACAGGAGGTAAATAAAGGCTGCTTTCTGATGAAACACATGACCCATGCCAACACGCTTCAGGAAACAAAAGAGGAAGCAATGGAGGCTGACTAATGTTGGGCAGCATAGTGTGTTTCAACTCCCGTCACAGGTTGCAGTATGACTTTGCCAGCAATTGTTTCACACTTTTTGGAAAAGAGAAACAAACTCTGTTACGGTCCTGGGTCTTGGATCCAGGGTTTTGAGTGTTTCCATGACTTCTGTATCTAGTTAGGTTGTGTTCCTTTATGCCTTAATCTAATTCTATTCTCTATTCTATTCTTTGTCAGGTTCTGTATTTTTGTTTATCCTTAATGATGTTCTATTTGATTTCTTCTTGTAACAGTGCTCCTTGTTGGTTCATTTATGTACTTATGTATTTTTGAACCTCGTTATATTGATTTATATTCTTATTGACGTCACTTTTATTGTAAACTATATGAGAAAGCATGATATGCATTAGGGTGTGGTTACCTTTTCAGTTAGATTTACCCCTCACTGTCTGGTGATATCCATCCATCCATCCATCCATCCATCCATCCATCCATCCACTTCCGCTTATCCTGTTGGTTTCAATGGTGAAGTTGAAACTTCAAAACAGGACTTCCCAACCAAAAGCCTCTCTGTTCACCATCTGTTGTGAATGTATAGACATAATGGTCTGGGCATCTAGCATGGTTCCAGGTAACTTTGGTGTTTGCAAAATTTTATACGTTTGTACATTTGGGCGTGAAAATTACAGCTATATACATCTATAGTGACATAAAGATCAGCACTAAAGCAGCACACGTTAATTAATGGTTCCTTTGCAATAGAAATGATGGCTTTGCACATTTGTTGAGCTTGTCTTCATCTAAAACTGGTACATAAACAGATGCCTGAAAACCAAGAATCTGACCAGCATATTCTTTACATGAGAACAGGGGCCCACAGTCCGAAACACACTTCCTACCGTGTATTTTCTTTGAGTGCTGGTTGAAATAAACCCGACACGTTCAAGAATGTGAAACAAAAGTTGTCCTTTCATGAACCAAGAACCTGAGATAACTGGAATTATGTGGGCCTGTCTTTTTCTTTCCAACAGAAATGGAAGCAGAATCCATTTGTGTTATTCTCCGCAATGTCGAGCTGGTAGTTTATAAAATAAAGGCTTTGTTAAAATCATTTTCATTTTGATTTCTGACACGTCTTAACGGTAATAGAAGGGTCACATGTCTTTTCATGGCATTTTATGTAACCCCCATCCCGCTCTTTGTTCAACCTCTTCCACATTTTTCCACAGACCTAAGATTAACCCTGGTGCAAACATTAAATGTCTTGGCTGACTTCTTCTCCACCTTGGTCATTCTTTGTTTTGTATCAGAGTTCATTATTGTACTTATACCATGGTAATCTGGGAATCTGTCTGCCAGTCTGCTGACTTGGCCTCTGGGGGCAACAACCAATTTTTATGGGTTTCTCTGTCTACAAAGGAGTGTTTAACTACATCCAAACAAAGCCTGGTCAAATATGACTGGTCAATAGAACTGGAACTGCAAGAGGCTACAAATGGAAACCAGAAAGCTTCTGGTAGCAAACATCTTGTTCCTTACCTATAGATTGCTTATATCCAGAGATCTGTTTAAAGAGATTATTACATCACTGCTAAGCAAGTGAAAAGAGACAGATTTACACTGCTGATGTGGCCACGTGTGAGTGGTCCCCTGCCATATGGTATCGTACCAACAAATCAGGCAACTTCTGTAACCATGTAAACATACTGTAACACAGGACTAATAAATTAAAATGAAGTTGTTTCAAGTGGTTCTATCTTGTTTACAGGAGTCTGTGTCTTGTGTGATATTGCTGCTGATATCCTACTCCTTTGGAGAGTTGACCACTTGTACCAACTGGTGTCTGGAGTCCCTCACGTTCTCTAAATCTGAGGTCTAAGGTTAGACAAAGATCTATAATCAAAGGCATTGCTGGAACTGGAAACCATCCAGTTCTTAGACCACCCCCTGAATGGACACACAGAGTTCATGAATCCAGAAGAAAACAGTTCAGAGAGTTTACACGACATTGGGAGTCTCACTAAGAAAATGATGAAGAATTGCCACTTGGGCTGTAATTTTCAGTCCAAATGAGGCCTTATTTGAAACATCAACAGGTTAGTGTCACACGTTTAATAACACGAGCACTTCCTGAAATCATCTGAAATGTCTCATTTCCAGAGAACTGTGAGGGTGTAGAGCACAGCCTTGAATCACTAAGTGAAGCAATATTAGTTTTGCAGTTATCATCATTCTGACTGACAGTCAAATTGACCCATACCTTTGGCCAGCCACCTCAGCTGGGCACCTCAGCGTAAACCTGAGAGCCAACATCTTGACATGAGGAGGATGCCTGGGAAGGAAACGTTTTCCAAACGGAGAAAAAAAAAAAAGCAAAAGAAAGAGTTTCTTTTGCTCACGTTTTTTTTTCTGAGTGCTGAAAGTTGGATGATGTGCGGGGTTGCAGGGTCGGTGGAATGCAGAGTTTCTGGAGTCAAAGTAGAAGTTGGCAGAAAACTCCCTCCATTGCTCCAGCACACAATCCTCCAAAGTCACGATTTCAAAACAAAGGCAGCAGGTATAAGGCACACTGGAAGATATGGAACAAAAACACTGCAGGGACTTTAAACATAAGAGTAACCTTATCCAGTAGTTCAGATTAATCCCTTTACTCACGCTTTTGCTGCCAGAGTTTATGTTATCCTAATTGCTAAACTAAAAGTAGCCACTCTTGGTGTCAAAAACAATGCAGCTGCTCTGCCTGAAATGCATTCCTTCAATTAGTGGCTCGACTTAAGTGTCAGATTTTTCGAGGCTATTCTTCCATTAGAGCTTCTCCAGAACTTTCCATTACAATCCTAAGGAGGGTAAATGTGCTGGCTCAGGATTAAGAGTGGCAGGACAGTGAAAACAGAGCGCTTGCACCTTCCCTGAAGATCTATCTTTTCTGATTCCAGCCTATTTTCTCCTTGAAAAGGCATGCATTGCATAGCACATATGGGAGGGTCCTGCCAGGAATATGGGTTTAAAGGGGGGAGAGCTGATGCACAGACTTACAGGAACAAGGGCTGCTCTGTGTAGTTCATTCATTCATAGCAGGTACTTCTGTCTAAGGCCAAAACTCTGATGAAGAGGTATTCACAAGTTGAGCATCATCCAACTAACTATTTGTCCCATTTGCTGTATTCACCATTGGTGCTAATTTACTCTGTTTATTTTTCCTGTTTTGACCACTTATTCATAAACTTGTGTTCCAAGCTTGATTTCTTTTTACAGATTGGAAAGTATTTACTACGGTTTTAATGACTATCCCGGAATCTGTTTGCGAGGAAAATAACACAAAAAGAATTCCTTGACGATGCCCGCATGGAAGGAAAAGTAAAACTAACAGTGGTGAGCTCCAGCCGGAAACCCAGATCTGGGTTGGAATGTGAATTGAAATTCTTTGAATGTGACAACAAACAAGACACTCATCACCACCGACAGGACGGAGACGGAGAAATGAACAGAGAGAAAGGAGACAGATGAGATGAAAGAGGAGGGAGACAGGCATGAATGGGTATGATACAAACAGAGCAGAGGACAGGACAGCACATAGCCAAAGCTGAAGCACAGAGGCACGGGAGTGAGCTACACACCCTGGCTGTGAGCTGAGTTAAGGGACGGATGGCGGGGCTGATGGATGCATGCCTTTCTCGGCTTGTTGTAAATGGGACAATGCAGCAGCTTCACGGTGAAGAGCCTCTGTGTTTTTTTTTCAGATTACCCCATATACTTTGGGATCAATGGTGAGGCCTAGTGTGGATTAAGTGAATTTGCAGGAATTCACTGGGCTCTGACAACTAAACAGCTGTTTGTGGGCAAAGGTCAAGAGGTCACAGACAGGTGACCGCTGGCACAAAGCGGGATCAAAGTGAGGTCCTTCAGAGTTCAGGGAAATTTGAGTGCAGCTCATCACAAGGAAGACACAACAACGTGCCAGGATCCTCTTTTTTTTTTTCTACCCTTTGTCTCTGCGCTGGGTTTGATCCTCTGAATATAACCTCATTTACGCCTTGCTGCACCCCTTTAGCGAGAGACTGAATGAATGGAGAGACTTTGAAGTACCGAAAAAGGGCAAATTTGTAATCCCACATGTCCGGAGACAACCCACATACCAGATGACCCACAATAAGCAATGATCATTCGGGGGGCGACACAACAAAGAGCGTCTCTGTTTACTATCCGCCATCAAACAGTAGACACAAGAGACTTGTAACTGCTAATTAGCACGGGAGATGTGCTGTGTGTGTGCCCTGTTTTAGTTTCAACTTCTCTCCAGTAGCCCTGTGGAGACTTTCCGCTCTAAATACCCAAGAATTGCATCCACATGGACTGTGGAGGAGGTTTTGCAAGGTATTTGCTCAAGGACTTCACAGTCCCCGCGTGAGTGATGACTGGAATCGCAACCGACACTGAAAACCTGACAACAGCATTAAAAGCACACGGTTCTGTTTGTGTACTCACGTGTCTGTGTACATGTTTCTAACTGATGTCTTTGTGTAGATTTTCACACGTGTGCCTACATCACCTCCTCTGTATTCAGACCTGTCATTGCATGAACTCAGGGATGCGTGAATTGCTGATTTAAGCACTTAAAAAAAAAAAACACCCATTACTGGCTGTTCCTTTCTAGATTTTAGAATCAGGTCAACTTTCCAACCAACTGCCTGTCACTAGACATTCATCCACAGAAACTGTTTGTTTTCACTGTGCGGAACTTCTGGGAAAGATGCATCTCTGAGATTATTCAGGCATTTCTAAAAAGCTGAAACTTACTCATATTTGTTGGCAATTTGTTAACCGACTGTTTACTGTGGCCAACGAGCCCTTCAGGATTTCAGTGTTTGAACTGAGATTTAGGAAGCAGCCAGTTTTTGCTGACTGGGTCTTTCTGTAGTCAGTAAACACGTTTCAAACACAGCGGACTCCTGACATGTCAGACTACAAGACCTAACTAAAAAGCGACTGTTTCATTGAAGCCAGATGGCTACAAGAATAAGAGCGCTTGTACAGCCTGTAATGGGGCATACCTTCATCCACCATATGACAAAGATGCAAAGATTTACAGAAGACAGAGAGGGCTGGGGATAAGAGGAATATGGCCAATATTCTTGACTGAGAGCAATAAAACTCATGAAGTTCAAAGCTTCTCAAAATTAATGATAGACTAGGGTTCCTTTACCTTTAGTTCACCCGTCACTCTCTCTTTGTCTGATCAGACATTGTGTTGGCCATCCAAGGACTGGAGTGTGTCTTAAAAATCTGGTTGCAGTTATCCACAAATGATCTTTTTCTTTTCTTTGTTTAACCAAGCAGGAATCTGTGGAACATGCTGGCTTTCCACCGTGACTCAACTGGAAATATTCTGTTCACTGGTTAAACAATATTCTGTCATTTGATGATGTCTGATCATCACGTGACCCCCTTGATCAAGAGACTATTTAAAAATAATAATAATAATAATGATAAAAAAAAACATTTTGAAAAGCTGAATGCTTTGTGCTGGACAAACTGTGGAGTTTATCCATCATTCGTCAGGCGCTTTATAAAAATGGGACAAAAATACAATGAGTGATGTGAGCCATTCCTCAGTACGCTACGGTTTTCATCAAAGTTGGTATCTGACAATAAGAGCACTGCACGTTCAGACAATTTGAAACCTCTGTGCGAGGACTTTCTCAACAACTGTTTACTATTTGTGGTGTGGAAGTGGATCTTCTATTTTCCAGCAGCAAATAGTAAATTTGGAGCGGAAATGCGGCTGCAGACATAAATCTCTAAATTTAACCATATTGTATCATTTTGCGAGAGAGACGTGGTTTGTCCCCGTTTTGTAAATGCTTCACTAAACAGAAACAGAGGGCTTTGAAAACCATTTTGGTTTCCTGCTTCTAGTCTTTATGCTAAGTTATGCTAGAAAGTGTCAGGTCTTAGCATGCAAACATTGTATGATCAGTCACACACATGATCTTCAACCTAAAACAATTAAATATAATAAAAATTGAGTAAGAGTGTTTGCCTCAAGTTGTTACCTCCAACTGGGAAATTTCATAAACCACATGCTATTTAAGCTGCTTTAACATACAGTTGGGGCAAACTAGTGTTGTAGTACTCGAGATCTGCTGTGGAAATGTCACTAAATTGCCAGAATATTGCCCAATTTATTTGTTAACATCCTTGCTTTTATTGGATACAAAATGTACTGATTCAAATCCAGAAAAGACTGCTTATTGCTTAAAGATTGATTATTAAAAATCCTCGACACAAATTTTTTGCTTCGATGTTTCGTTTTAACTCTGCAGCTCAGGTGTCTCCGTGTAAGCGCAGCATTTCATCCACATTAGCGGCATTAAAGTTCTCTGTCACTGCGACAGATTTCCATCATTTGGGAAAAAAACGACCCTTTAACACGAGTGGATCATCACTGACAAGTTTTACCACGCCCCCACTGCTCTGTGCTGTGAGTGTGTGTTGGTCAAAGAACGTCAGCTGTTATTTTTTCTTTACTTCAGCTGTAGCCAGCAGAACAATCACTATAACCACAGTTTGCTAGCGGGGGCTGCCATTAGCACTAGCGATCGGAAGTACCCCCCCTTCAGTAACCCCCTTCAGTACCCCCCTTCAGTACCTGGGGCTCCGTCAAAATGATTTTTATGCTTTAATCCCTGATTAGCGACTAAAAATAGGCCTGCAGTAGAAACCTAATTTGGAGGATGCTTGTAAATAAAAAGAATAACAGCACTGCAGGCATCCGCATGCAGCCCCCAGTTTTCAACAAAAACACAACAGCAGCTGTTTTGCGTGCAGTCTGTCTGCACACGCCCAGCAAGCGCGAAGAGGCGGAGCCTTTACTGAGATGGTGAGCTCAGGTGGAGCGAAAGGAGACATTTTTCTAGCGTCCAAAGCAGCAGCCCTTGTTCCTGTAACCACCTTAAAACCTTTACTGGGAAACAGCTGGAGGTCCTTCATCAACCACCTGATCAGCAACATGAAGAACAGAGAACTTTGTAGCTGCTCCATCCACCGCTGTTTTTTTCACACAGAGAAACATCTGCAGTATGGAAGTTAAAATATGAAGATAAACTGTCAATACGAAAAATTATTTCTTATCCGATTACTTGATTAATTGATGGAGTATTCAATAGAATACTCGATTACTAAAATAATCAATAGTTGCAGCCCTACTTGTATTCAGAAAGCCGTAGTCAAACATTAGTTTTCAGCACCAGTGGAGCTGTGAAAGGGCTTCAAGAAAAAAAACTACAGTTCCCAGCAAGATGATATCACTTCCTGTTGTTGCATTAAAAAAGTGATAATTTATGCTTACAACATGGTGGCTGATATTCAAACATAGGAAATGCTTTTAGCAGCCGATCAATAAAACATCTTGATTATGTTTCTGTTGTGTATGCTTTTTATGTGATTTCTGCAAACCCTTTAGTGGAAGGAAATGGCACTCTGCGACACATTAAATGCATGATATTTAAGTGTAACTCTTCTGGATTATATGCAAAAATTATCACTCTATCGATGTAATAAGGCCTGATTTAGAGTTCTGCGTCGGTCCTATGTACATAACTGAAAATCCTCTCTGAACCTAACCTGACATGCACCTCGAGAAATGTAACTACACGTCCACAAAGACTGTAATTACTGCCTAGGCTTCAGAGGTGCTTTCCGGTTACATACGTAGGCCTGTCCATAGACATATATACCTAGACGCTGCATTGAGCGCTGACTCGTATGTCAACACCACTGCCATATTGGATGTGGCAAAAGCAGCCAACATAACATGAGACAGATGCTGCACTCTTGCACTGTATGGAGTTTTTCGAACCATTTTACAGTCAAAACGGGATCACATGGGATTACCTTTCACAGGTAAGACTGAAGAATTGTTCTTGATCATATTTGGCCATTCTAACATTTTGAAAACAGAATTTGCAGACATTGCAGTGATACTATACAGTCCTGTGGTGCACCTCCAAACAATGAAGTCAATCTACATTGGCCTGAACAAACTACTCTGATACAAATAAAGACTGATTAAGGTCAAATCCAGACCTTCTGTTTACTGCTGTCTGCACATAAGTCTATTTATGCATTTGTGCTTCTTGCCACCTTGTTTTTGTGTAATAGTAATAATAATACATTTAATTCATGAAGCACTTTATAAAAGTTGGATATAGCACTTTTTTGTTGTTTTACCTTTTTAACCATAAAGGCTCCAGGAGTACAAATGTTTTTAATATGAGTGCAAACGTTTGATTAGTCTAGCAAACTCTTTTTAACTAGTTTTGAAAATGCAATTATTTGTATTTTTTTCCTTTGTGTATATTTGTGTAATTTTGTGTTGAAACTTTATGTGCTGCCCTTCTTGGCCAGGTCTCTCTTGCAAAAGAAATCTTGGGTCTCAATGGGACAAACCTGGTTAAATAAAGGTAATAATAATAATAATAATAATAATAATAATAATAATAATAATAATAAATAACATTTTATTGTATGCAATAAAAGATGGATCTATAATTTTAGTATACAGTTTTACTGTTAAAAGAAAATGAAGTAGATTAGTGACTTTTGCAGTTTATTTTAATTTATAAACTTTGTTCATTTTTTGCCAAAGATCGTCATTAATAATACTTAAATTGATAAAAATCAGTGAATATAATTTTTTTTTTCATAAACCTGCAGGTGTTATAACTACATGTCAGGATCTGGTTATTGTAGACATTTATCATCATAGTAACAGTGTCACAAAACATGGTGACAGCTTTAACAAATATGTAAAAACCAGATTTTTTAAAATAAAAGTTACATACTGCAGATTTAATCTGTATAAGAGAAAAACCTGTGGCTTTAGTTCTTACTGTCGATGATTGTTTACACATTTAGCTATGTGGTTTTGAAATAGCACCCATTTAGGTGGTCTTGACTTCAACACTGGGGCAAACCACTTTGCAACCCACCTCCATTCCACTTCCTGTTATGCTCTGTACCTTAGAGGGCCTTGCAGCTTCTCTCCTGTCTTAGGACGTCCACGTATGCACATGGAAGAGCAGGGAGAGTCATACTGCCAAATATAATTTACTGCTGATGGAAATAACAATCCTATTTTGTCTAAAGTGGCTCTTGACTGAAATCTCTCTTTAAGGCCATGAGTTTGTACTTTCAACATTTCAATCTGAGCACAACTGAAAGAGAATGCGTCATCGGACAGGATCGCTCACTTAAGGCTTCCATCATCTCACCACCATACAGATCCTAGTCGGATCAAATGAGCATTATCATTCTCACAAAAGTTCCAGACAGGTTTAAGGCAGGATTACATAAGTTCTGGTGATGGGAGCACACCGTAAATACACAAGATTTCCTCTTGAACTTGAAAATTTGTCTGGAACTCTAAGGTCCTGGCTACTGTATCTGTGGGATACGCATTCCCTTGTATTTAATAATGATCCAATGCGCTTAAGAGTTGCAGTAATAATTATCCCATTAAGTGCAATGTTATTCCACCAAACTCCATAGCATTCACCTACTTGTGTGCATTTGATAGTTATTTCCTATCTGCTAAATTCTTTGTTCTGCTGCTAATTATATTGCTAAGTAAATTGTAGATGCAAGGTTCTCCCAGTTTATATCTACCAAATGCTGTAGTCATGTTCAGCTCCTTAATGCAAAACAGAAACAAAATGTGGAGCAGATTAAATATGTTGTACATGTGCTCGCTTTGCAAATGCATGTTTTAATTTGTGTGTGAAATGGATTTGACCCTGTGGTTTGTTTCCCCCACAGATTTGACTTGAAACAATATTTGCTTGTTCTTAAAGCTATTTTATTTAGTCCGGAGCCACATGTTGAAGGTGATACTTTTTTAAAATTTTTATAAGTGCTATAAATAACACACAAAAAAGTGAGAATTAAACACCTCATAGAATTGTGGGCGGTTTCACCCAAAGGGATTGTTTAATTCACTCTGGTAATCCCACTGGCCTCCAGCAATTTAACAAACATCTTCATTAATGCTTTATGCTGCAATAAAGTCTGTAGTAAATAAACAATAACTTGTTTGTTGCATTTAAACAGCAAGAAAATTAGACTGTACATACACACTGCTGAGCTGGTGAGTCTACAGGCATAAAACTTAAGAGGGAAGGTGAGGGGAGGGCTGTGCACGTGTACATCTCCCTGTCCAAATAATCACTCCAGCCTGCATCTCAGCTGTAAGTGCTTGGGGGCCCTTGGAAAGAAGGATGAGAGGCCCTTTATCTAAACAGTGGGCTTGGCGAACAGGGGGCCCTGCGGTTTGTCAAGAACCACGGGAAGCATTCAATCCTGTTGTGACATGCTCACCTCTACGCATAAACAGACCAACCCCGATCTCCCCCTACCCCCACCCCGACCTGTTTTTAGCTTCACATGTGGACATGCACTGAAGCCTACCTGACTATGTATAGCTAGTACAGGAAGAGAAGCAAAATGAAAGAAAAGGAAAAAGGTGATGAAGCAGGGGAAGAGATAATTAAGATGGAGGAAAAGAAGAAGAGACCAAAGAGATGGCTATCCAGCCACTGGCACAGTGCAGGAGTGTTCCTCCTCACGTGTTGCACCAGATACATGGATCTCATCAAAAGGTGGAAAAATGGCCCTCTGCCAGCCAGCTACTTGCCATGTGACTTCATACCCAGAAGTCTGGTTTCCCCCATTTTTAACCATCCAACACATGTGGTTCAAACGTGTACATTTAGGTGCACTGACAAAACCCATCATATTCGTTCTCTTATTTATTTAGAAGTGAAACGAGGCTCCTGGGATGATTGATTTGAAGCGCTAAGAAGACTGCATGGATTGAAGCTCAGCCTCGTCCCAAATTTCAATAACACATCTGCTCCTAGACAAACATTACTGCAAGGATGCAAATTACAGCCTTGGCAAGGACCTGGAAACCTAAAAGGCAGCGAAGTAAAACCTCCATTACTTTTTCCACCCCCGTGAAGTTAATTTATTTTTACAAGTGTATTGCTGTTTGCACCTATTTTCTAGTTCAAGGGTGGCAGATAAAATATGCTCATCTTTCATTTTTATTTATACTTGAGGCCAGTTGGCCTCGATAGTTTCAAACTGAGTACTATGGGATTTCACAAAGCCTTTCACACCTGGCTGATAGTGTAGGATCTTTAAAAGTGGTTTTGAAAAACGCTATTGAATGGAAAAACCTTTTGTTGTAACCTTAGGCCTCAGTCACACAGGCCTAGAGGCCTGTCAGCAACCTCCTGGTAACCTCTGGTTGCTAGGGAAAAATGTATGTTCCCCAGTCTTGTTGGTGAGTGTTTGCTGGAGGTTGCTGCCAGTTGCTAGGTGAAATTGGTTGCAAAGAGGTATACAGTGCTGCACTGGAAACCTCCTGGCAATTGCTTTGGCTGCTCAGCAAGAAGTTGGTGAGTGTTTGTAGACAAGCCGGCATCTTTCATACAAACTACAGATGACTACGGCTATCTATTAGCAACCAAAGCAATCACAAGGAGGTTTTTGGTGCAGCACCCTCTTTGTGAGCAGTGGTTGCCAGATGGCTGCAGATTGGTCACTAGGCATGTGTGACTGGAGCCTTAGATTGTATGTGAAACATGGGTTTAGCTACTGTGTCATCACCCAGTTTTCCAGACTCAACATTTTGAAACATCAACATTAGTATTTTGGCCACCGCCATATTGCTTTTCTGGAGTCAGATGGGACCCATTGAACAAGAGGGTGGAGTGCTATGGTATCAGCTAATACTAGAAAGCTTGGTTAGCAAGGTGCATTCATAAATTAGCACTAAAACTATTAAAAAACAAGAATTTTACTTGCCAAAACTGAACCACACATTTTGGATGGGCTTTGCTACATGGAAAAACTAAATGATTTTTTAAAATATAATTCGATAAGACACCACAAACATGGTAGAGAGGTTCAGGCAAGAAGGGAAACCTAGCATAGCCATTGACTGGAGCTGCCTATGCAAGCTTACCTGTCAATCAAAGAGGTCTTTAATTTAAGCCTTAGCCACCACTTGCTTTTGAACCCTGCCTCAAGTGGCCACACCAGTACTGCACTTCACGCTGGATTCATCTTTTAGTCCGCAGAGGTTTACTCTTGATCCTAAGAGATATGGCGTCACTATCTGTCAGGTTAACGAATGAAACATATCCCTCTCAATATTTCATCTGATCATTTGCTATTTTCCACTTTCAGGCTTAATGAGGACCAGGTTTGTGAAACAAAGAGATTATGGGAGCAGGAAAAATTAGGACAGCAGATAAGTGATGATCAGCAGTAGCAGTAGCTCCTACGACAGAGTTTTAGCATCACAGCCTAGCTGAAGTAAAGCCTCAGTGTGCTGTAGGCCTGGAAGCAACTTCAAAGTGGAAGAACATCTTAAAACCTTGAACAGGGAAGAGCAGACTTAATTGAGAGCACATCATTTCCAGATGGCCCACAAAAATCGTCGAGAGATGATTAAACTGCTAAGAAGCAATGGAAATCCCTGGCAATTAGGTCAAATAGTTGCCATATGCACTAGACTATATTAGCTTCAGGCTCGCTTTCTCCTCTTCATGTTGCAGAGCCAACATTCGCTGTTGCGTCACCATAATCAGACACGTCATTAAATAAATATATATATATATATATATATATATATATATATATATATATATATATATATATATATATATATATAATATGCCCTACAAGAACTGGTAATTTATGAAGTTTTATTCAATTAATTTTAAAAAATAGGTGGAAATAAAGGTGGAATATTGGGTGAAAGGAGGAGTAAAAAATTTTTGTCACTGAGCCACTTGACTTGATTTGAATCTGAATACAGCAAATTCCTCCATTCTTGAGCTCCTTCCACATTAAAACAAATGCCAAGAGCAAAATTATTTGACCCAAGCCCTTTTCCAAGGACATATTATGACAGGCACTCTCTCTCTCTGAACCTTTCACGGTTGCAGAGTATCAGATGTAATTTACATGGAGCACAGGACTCGACAAAGTGCACCTTTTGGAGCAAACACACTGACAAGTCATGGAAAAATATATGCCTCCCCTCAAAAGATTTCATGCAATCATGGTGGCTTTACTGCACTTTGTTAATCTAAATCAAAAAAACAGGGTTATTTGTGTTTGATTACCTGGAAAAATGTTGAAGATTTTTCCATTCACGTTGGTCCATTCCTTCAAGGTAAAAAGAAAAACAATGTGATATAAACTTTAAAATGTGTCAGAAAAGACATTGTGTTATTTTTACAAGATGTAGACTGATTTTTGTTTGCTAATATCTGCCTCCAGATTCAAACTTATTACAGACCGCACAGCTGCCACATTTTGCTGTCTCTCAGCTTTGTGGTTGCCAGGAAAAGCTCAAACAAGAAACAAATAAATCTGAGTGCAGCAGACCACAAAAATGACAAACCACTTTTTGAAGAGTAAGTTCTTAATGGTGCCCTCCCCTCCCTTAACCGAGATGACTTTAACACGGAAAAAACACCCACAGACAGTTTTTAACATCATCAGTCCAAGGCTTTCAACACATTCCTGCACATACTTTATGATGAACTGGTAGAAGTGGTACGGGGTAAACACATTTCCTCTAATGAACGTTGTCTCCTTTGACAAAGATTGTCAAAATTTTCCAGAATGAACAACTCTGAGCAGTGACTAGGTAATGATAGCAGTATTAATGTGTGTAAGTGCACCTGTACAATACGCAGCCAGCATGTCTGGGATTTCTGAACTGCCTTGGGCCTCTTCCTCAGGGGTTTCTGTGTACTTTGTGTGTCTTCTGGGGTTTCCTGTGTTCACAAGAAGAATCTACTTGAACTCCCCTGTCTTTTGGTATTTGCATAGACTGTATATAAAAGAAGGATTTAACTACCTGTGACATCGCCCATTAGTTTCTCCTCATTTTGAAGCCTTGGTGTTTTGGCCACCACTATGTTGTTTTTTGAACCAAGAGTTACCATATTTGGACAAGATGGAGAACTACTTATCAGTTAGCTTCTGCTAGCAAGCTTAGCTTGCAAGCTGCATACATAAACTGTATGGGTGTAATGCACAGACACAGGTACCTACCTATAACAAGCATGTACTATGTATATAACTATAGCAAAGACTTCCTGAACAACCTATAATTCAGAGCAGGCTACATTATCAGATAATTAGATTAAAATGCTGCAAAAGGAACTAATGCCACAAACACTGCCAAGGTGAGACTTAGTAGATTACTTTCAGTTACAGCTGCCCCTGCACATTGGCGCTGGCACAGTTGCGTGTCTACAAAATCACATCACAAACTTTAAACTTCGGTATGCTTAAATTAAAAGTGGAAATTCTCTCAAATCTCATAAAATTCTCCAAAAGTTCACAAGTACAAACGTTCCCATGTTGTAATCACAAGTGTATAATTTAAAGGCACAAATTGTCCAACCATGTGGATGTGCACTTCAGTTTAAAACTTCTTATGTTGCTCCCTTTAGGTGTCATGGTCTACTTCCATCTCACGCTACCCCTAGCATCTTCTTCTGTCACACCAACCCTCTGCATGTCCTCCTTCACTACATCCATGAATCTTCTCCGTGGTCTTCCTATTTTTCTCCTGCCTGGCAGCTTCATATTCAACATTCTTTGTCCAATACATCCCCTATCCCCGATGTGCACATAAGATCATCTCAGCCTGGTCTCTCTAAATTTGTCTCCAAACTGCTCAACCTGAGCTGTCCCTCTGATGTACTCATTTCTCATTTCATCCTGGTCACTCCCAATGAAAATCTTAACATCTTCAGCTCAGCCTGCTCTCTTTTAGTCAGTGCCATCGTCTCCAAACCACACAGCACAGCAGGTCTCACTACCATCTTGTAACCCTTCCCTTTCACTCTTACTGCTATCCTGTCACAAATCACTCCTGACACTCGTCTCCACCCACTCCACCCTGCCTGCACTCTCTTCTTTACCTTCTGTGCATTATCTGTTGCCCACTAGAGGTATTTAAACTCCTCCTTCACTACCTCTACTCCTTGCATTTTCACCTTTCCACCTGCCTCCCTCTCACACACACTTTCTCTCTTCTTTCTACTGACTTTCATTCTTCTTCTCTCCAGTGCATCCCTCCCTACTCTCACTACAAATCACAATGTCATCTGCAAACATCATAGTGATATAGCCCATCTCATAATTTTGTGTATTGTTTCCACCCCTGCTTGGAGACGGTGCTGTTAATTTTGTTCTGTGTTATTGTGTTATTATGTTAGCTCTAGGTAGCAACTGGCCATTGTTTGGAAACTGGAGGTGCCACCTTTAAACTGGGACTTGACAAGACCAATGTGGCTCTGCCTACTTCCTGACTCCCAACCAGACTGTGTGTCTTTGAATCTAGAAGAGTTCGATTAGCAACATTGTACATATAGTAAATAAAGTTGTGTGTACTTTTATATATCCATATATGGCACTTACAATATAGATAAAGTTGGCTGTCTACCTCGCATAGCATTTTTATTTTCTTTGCAGCTGCCGTGCACAGCAGTGGGAAAATCCAGTGTGAGTATGCCGCCACAGCTGGAGGGAAAACTTTGTTGACAAACACAGAGCATGGTGAACCTCATTTCTTCGAAAAGCCTCCTTCATGAATTTTCTCTCTGTCTGCTCGTGTCTCTGTTGGTCCCGAGGATCTCGCACAACTAAAACCAGAGCAAACCGTACACTTTGTGCTGGCAGCACTCTAAATGGGTCACAAGTTTTTCTACTTCAGAATTCACCATTGTGTGATTACATAGAGAATTATCAGCTCTCCACTGTTTTGATTAGAAACAGTATGTAAAAAGATAGATGTGACAAGAAGCGCTGTGTTGTAAACTTTTTTTGAAGCCTCAGGTGGAGCTCTTTGGCCAGAAGTCAGACATCACAAATGCAGTGAAGAGTCTGTGAAACTGAGGGATGGTAGTGATTTGTCAGTCACTACACTTTGGCCCCCATTTGTTCTGGACAGTAATGGGGACCAAAATATATTTTAAAAAATGAGCATCATGTTGTTTTAGGCATGAGTTGAAACTAGGAATAAACCCACCAGGTAAATAAATCAAAAGAGGCCAAGACCTGCTTTCCCATATACTTCTATACACGCCACCAGATTAGCCCCCTGCTGGCTATTACAAAGAATGCACGTCTGCATTGGCTTCACTTTTCAAATCCTCAAACCGTGTCCATCTTTAATATACAGTCTATAGTTGCTGGGATTTTGGAATACATTGGTTGGATGATTCAGAGTACATATCACAACGTATGCTTTTGTTCAGAGCATCACAGTGCTAGTTAACAAAGGGAGATTTTAAGTCTGAAAACAATGCACACCAATTTGCTATAGTTATGATGTGCATCAGGTTTTGAGGGGAACTTTCTTTTTGCTTGTTAGCCAGTCCACGTCTTTTTAATGCAGCGTTTATGAACCCCACCATATTAAAAAGGTGCTGCGCACAATAAATCAGCTGCTTACCATAAAAGAGCATTTAACTCTATGTTAGGCTGAATTCAGCCCCTGCAAAGCATGCTAGTGGCAGCTAGCAGCTAGCATTAGTCCCCAAATGGCACCCACTGGAGCTATTGTGTGTTCAATCAACCAACTAATGTTTCATGTGGACAGATTCCAAGAGCTGGACCCAGGATAATGTCACCCAGGAAGAGTGTACGCTTAAACATCTGTGCATCCACTTGAGATTGTGTGGATGACTGCATACAGTTTAACAATGCTGCACAGCCAAAACTTTCTCCGCTCATTTCTTCCAGCAGGAATTCTGTATATAAAAGGAGGTCAGAGGTTACTGCAATGAAAACTCCTCACATACTTTGTATGAGAAAAAGATTTTCTGCTCGTGTTTAAACAACTCATCTGCTTTCTGTCAATGTCCAAAGTAACCATGAAAGTACATTAGGAGGCTTGAGCTTCAGAGATAATGTCTGTTTAACTTGCCCTGTCTCTGGTAGTCTTGAGATTCATTAAAACAGAATCCTCACCTGAGGCATAACAGCAATATTTCAGTCACAAATCAGGATGCTTCTTGTAGCAACAACATTTTTTTTATTGTTCTATATGGGACAGTATCAACAGTAGATGTCTTTCTTGTCAAAAGGCAACAGACCAAGCGTATTGGCTTAGTAAAAGTCACGGAAGTCATTTTAGGGGTTAAAAGTCAGCAGTCCAACTACTGAAATTGCATACTTTTATATTATGTGGTGTTTCTGCCTATCAATCCAGCCAAACCAAACCAAGGTTTAAGAGATTTGGTAGCTGTTGAGTCAAAGATGAGTGAATCACTTCCTGATCCGTGGTGCATTGTTCCTGGGAATGAGGAACATCTTGATCCAGCAGTTCATTGGAGGTAAAAGTTTAAGAAAAGCTCAGAGGTAACTGAAACATCAGTTTCTCCTACTGTGTATTTGACATTTAGTCCAGTTCTTGTGCTTCCTTAAGTGCTTTAATATGGCTCCTTGGTTGCATGCCTTGCTAAATGGCACCAGAGGGCATGCTGGGTCTCGGGGTCCTTTAAGGGAAACAGGCACCGTGGAGGACCACTATGGCACGACAGCCTCCCCGTTGCGCCCTCAATGTGTGGCTCCAACCTACCCGGCAGCACTTCAAAGCATCCACCGGCACACGCACACACACACACACACACACACACACATCTGACTCAGATAGCTCAAGACTGTGTTTGTGTGGGGGCTTAATGTTCGCTGCTTGACTGAATGCATTTATCACCACCATGTGTGCATGTGCATATCAGTCTGTATGAACACGGGTGAGTGAGTGTTCGTGCACACAAGACAACAAAGCTTGTGATGTGCTTGTGAGAGCTTGCCCATGCGTGGTCACCTCTCAGATCTTGTCTGAGGACAGTAAGTAACCAACAAAGGACTAATTGGTGCGCTGAAAGTGGTTTAACCATGATGTTTAGAGAGAAAAAAAGGAGAGATTAAGGATTTTGTGGTACTTATTAGACAGTTTATTTGAGTGTGAGAAATGCATTGTAAGTCATCTGGACTGCTTTAACCCTGAGGGTGTAAGCAAACCCTGATAAGTTCATTTAAAGGCAGAATATAGACCAGAAAATAAAAATTGTTTCATTTAAAAAAAAAAAATCAAATAAAAATCAGCTGTTCCTTAGAAAAGTGCCTCTCTAGGCAGGGTTTGGAGCTTGGCAGGAGGACTGATTTAACAAGAAGAATAAACTTAGTTTGAGGGAGAAAAGTACGTGAGCATCTTCAAATTCCTTTCTGAAAAGTAGTCAGCCTAGAAAAAAAATTAATAAAGTAAGCATTTAGCTCAAATGAAAGAGTCTGGTAGTAAGAATACAAGGCAAACAAAGGAGAGTAGATGAGACATGAGGGTATAAGAAATGTAGACCGGAGGGATGGGGAGGTTTTCGGGGGGGGGGATTGTTGATGGGAGCCTGGCACTGGTGGAGTGGCGGGGGTCTGCGGGAGCGGCATGTTCACAGAAAACTTTCTCTGTGGCTCTTTATCTGTGGGCTGGCAGCACTTCAGTGAAAGCCTTATCACCATAATGGACACAGGGGAGAGGACACGACGAGAGAGCGCGCTCAGCACAAAGCCACAATGAGCGACTGCGTGCACGCGCGTGCAGAAGATAAAGCGCATGCATACGTGCACACTCTTTATCCACCTTCTTGCTTCCCCTCATCTGCTTCTGTGAGCCACAAACTAATATTTCACATCCTCTTTGTTGCCACTTGGCCTTCCTCTGCACTATACAGTTTCAACAACTATTGCATAGGACTTGGGAGGGATTTTCTCTTAAACTTCACTCCCATTGCGTAATGTCCCTCCCTTTAAGGGTTTACTGGCTTTAGATCTTACTTAAGGCTCTTACACATCTGTGCATCAAACCTCAAAAGGCAATGTTGACAGTCATAAGTGTCACGTTAGATGGGACTTCCTCCCAGCTGGTCTTGTTGATGGGACACTTAGACGCTCTGGGGGTTAATGGCGCAGTGTGGTTAAAGCAGATATTGCGGCTCAGTGGGCAAAAGCAGGAACGGCTTAAGACTAAATCAGGAAAATGACTGACTGAGGGGACAAAATGTGAGGAGGGGGAACAAAAACAGGCAGGGAGTTGACATAATGCAACACAAGAAGGAAGTGGGTAGATGAGGATGAGTCCAGCCAACATAAATTGTTATGCTCTGGTCCAATTAATGCACCCTGTAAGTCCATGTGATGGCTTGGAAGTGTACAACAAATGAAAGCTGTTTTAAACAACTGAAAGATGCATAAATAGAACTGATTTGATCCATTCAATAACATGATGCTGGATAAATCACACAAGCGGGAAAATGGTTCTCTCGAGGTTTTTGAGCATCTGCATAAAAGTATACCGTGCCATGTTTGTCTGCATGGTTAAAAGAAGGGTTGAAAGTCTGTGGCGTCACCACGGTGTCCTTAAAAGACTTACGATGAAGAGAAAAGGGGATCCAGAGTCCAGAAGCCACCCAGACATTGGTTGTCTACCCCTGTGGCAAACAAAACCCCCCATCTGGAGGCCGGTGGTCAGTGATGGATGGAGCAAAGGAGGAAGACTACAAAAAGAAAATGAGGGTTTCTACATGGAAAACCGAATGCGTCCGTGTACATGCAACATATATTCCAATGACTTCACTGAGACAGAGCCAAGAAAATTCAAAGTCATACTGCTTTGATGTTTGTAGTTATGTTGGTCACTGCTGTTGGTTTTGAAACGTCTACCTCGTTGGAATACCTTCCCAGTGCCAGTGTCAGTACTTCCAGGGGCACTACACAAAAAATGGTATAAAAAAAAGAATTTCCAGGAATACTACACCATTATCCCACATTTCTTTGAAGGACAGTCTCAACTTTTGACCGGAAATTTATTTTGAAAGGTCTTCTAATAGCTCACTGACGCAAGTGATTATTTACCAAAGATTAAGTGAAAACTGAGTCACACTCACTATGGAGGCTGAGAGTTCCTGTAAAGTCTTCACCCTTGGAACGACCCACTCCAGTGTCCCAAAGGACACTGTGAGAAATAATAGTAGTCAGCTAACAGCTATGTTCCAGGGTCTGGGCCATGTCCAAACCCATCTTCCAGTTTCTCCCTTTCTCTTATTTGTTTATCTTCGCTTTAACTTGGCCACAGCTTTCACCCCTCAACTCCAAAAGACACTCGACAGCTCAGATTTGTTGTGACGTTAGTAAATTGCCGATTTGACGTTAGCCGATGGCAATTTAGCGTGTCTGAGATCCTATCCAGAAGTGGTGTGAATCATTTGTCTTTTCCCAATGAGAGGGAATGGACATTTTGCTCTGAAGAGATCTGACGTCATGTGGAAGAGAAGCCCCGCCGTGAAACAGCTGAACATGAATCAGCCGTCATCTGCACGATATCAGCTGAGCGTAATGGGAACAAAATTTTCCCAAGTTAAGTTTTATGTGTAATCTATCCTGCTTTTTGTTTTAATCTTGATTATATAAAAAAAAGTCATCAGCTCTATCTGGAATGAAAAGTATAACAATATTCCCAACCCTCGTCCAGTCGGCCTCTCTAATCATAATTTCAGCACAATCAGATTTTGTTGTTCAGGTTTTTGCCTCCAATTTGAAATCTTGGCACACACTGCATATTTCCACTCCTGCAATATGTTTTCATTAGGCCCATGTCTCCCTGAAGGAAATAGAGCATTTCTCATTGCCAGAGTACGCTCGTCTGTGTCAAATACGAAAGAGGACAAAGGCAACCCGTCGTTGCTGGCGGAGACGAGAGGAGTCACTGAATTAAGCTGTTTTGGTTTGATCCCACTTAAACTAAGGAATAAAGAGGCAAAACAAAACAATTCCCTGCCAAACAGCGCATAAGAAAAAGAAAGAAGCAGTAAAGGACAACAGATGCCTCGCTCACAGACACACAATCTGTATTACAGTGCTTGTGGGGACCCTCTGAGTTAAGTGTTACAGTACTTTAAAATGAGCAAAGATATGCTTCATTTATCCCAAAGTTGGGAAATTCATTTGTTGCAGCAGTTAAAATTGAGTTAAACACAACGTACATATAAAAAAAAATAGCTTAAATAGGTAGAATTGTGTACAGCTGGATGAATAGAACATAATAAATAGACCAAAATAAAATCTAATATCTAAATTATATTTTGTGACAAGTTGCATAGGTAACCTTAATAAGACTGTGCTTAAAGTTTAACCGTTTCTGGCCAACTTAAAAAGCTGAGAGGTGAGAGCCCCGACTCTGTGGAGGCTAGGCACTTCTCAGGGTAAGTCCTCTTTAATGTGTCTTTTATGCTGTTAATAACTTTAATAAGATTCTAATGCAGCTTACAGTGCATGTTGTTGTTGTGTGTTGGTGGTGCTGTTTGCAGCTGTGCTGAAATTCTTTGGCAGTAATGTTTGCAGTGTTGACATTTTGCATTGTGTAACATGTCGTACTGTTGGAGATGAGATGAGCCTGTTGTTTCAAAGATGCAGTAAAGGAGGTGAATGCAGACACACACACTGCTATATTCTTCTTGTGATGAGGTTTGATTTATCAGTGCAATGTGTATGTGTGTGTGTGTGTGTGTGTGTGTGTGTGTGTGTGTGTGTGTCAGTACCTTGGGCAGGATTATCTGATGTATGTGTGTTTGTGCCCCAAATTCCCCTGCAGGTCTCCTCTACTGTCAAAGCGCCGGTCCTGTGGTGTGTCTCCCTGATCCTTTTATCTTTCGTCTGGCTATTGTGTCCCAAATCTTTCCTACTTTATCTAATCTGCTCTCTGCCTCTCACCCACAGGCCCCTCAGTGTTATTATTCTGATGTGCTTGATCTTGAAGGTCTTTCATCCCTATACATAGATAGGCATGAAGAGGCCGTAAGCTGGAAAAACAAGCTGGGAGGATGCCCTATGCATATTCGCTTGAGTGTAGCTGCAGCACTTACACTGAATATGTATTTTCTGTAGGTTTATGTCAAGTTCACTTTGTCGGCTTTGCCATTAAAAGCGAATAGGCTGCAACGCTGTGACTTCCTGGAAGCTCTTCCTCCTCAAATCAATTAATCAGTAAATAAATCCTTCCATTTTACATCATTAGCTCATCAAAAAAGCTCATTTTGAGACTTAAACCTTTCAAACACTGAAACCATCACATACGGCTTGGTTGGCTTCATCTGAGTCTCTGTGGTTACTGGACTCAATGTGTTTATATGCGAGGAGGAGGCTTGAGGCCATTGCCACAGACTGTACGATCTCTCTTGACCACATCTCTGGATTTTTCCCCTCTTTTGGCAAAAACGTAATCAGCAACGTAACGTTCCTTAAAGCTGTTAATTCATCATTAATAATTTCATGCTAAGTGAGATATCACCTCAGCACCAACCACAATATTAGTTTTGTTGCCCAACTCTCAGCCTGTTGACATCAATGCCGGTCCACCTTAAGAGATTTTTGACTTGCAGTTCTTCATTTTTGCCTGCTGGTGGCAGTGTTGCACCATGTTGAAATGATCTCAGGCAGGCACTGGAGTTAGGAGGAGGTACTTGTTTTTAAGGTGGTTCGCGGGGTTGACAAACTTACCCTGATTCAGAAACCTTCAGTGTTGAATGAGTAACAATGTGGAGGGATCATGAAGTGTGTTTCATTATATGGTTCTGAGGAATACTGGCTTGTATTAAGCAAATTCAAATCTGCCTCATATGTTTGCATTATCCCCCTGCATGTTTACACCTCTCTCTGGCCGTGCATGTCGTTTATTGCCTGCAAGCACCAGTGCTGGCTCAGTCTTGGTACGGCAAGGGGTGGCTGATACAGTGAAAGCAGCTTACAGCTCCCCGTCCCTACTTGGTGCTGGCTGGGCTGGGTGGCGAGTGCTTGGGGGCCTCCCAGATTGCCACCAACAGGGCTTTATCGGCCCCGTGGATTACTGTGATTTCATCAGGGCCTGGGGCTGTCTGCAGCCACACACACTCACGGTCACAAATGCATGCATGGTATGCTCACAGCCTGAGATAATGTGCAGGGAGTGGATTGCTTGTCAGCTATTGCAAATGAGTTGGAATGAACAAAACAAGGATGCGAATGAGTGCAGATGCTGCATTTAGGTGTCTCAGTTTATGGCCATCGTGCATCCACATGTGCATATTTTGCCTAATGTGTACATGCGGATATTAGTGCATCATCATGGAAGGGTACTGGAGTAAAGGTTAGCTGGAGGTGTTGGTGGTGAGTTCTGTGTGGACCAAGCCAAACAGCAACAGTTACTATGGTCTGCAGTCTGTGTACAGATTCATGAGAGCATGGCAGACAGGTGACTAGTATTAGAGGTCAAAGCTTTACTGAGTTTGAAACTTCAGGTCAGCAGAAGAATGTGAGAAAGACTTACATTCTTCTCTATATGCCTCTGTTCATCCTCTCTAGAAGTTCACACTCATATGGTGGTTACATCATTGTTTGTGTGGTCAGCAGCTAAAAGGCATAGTCCAACTTCAGTCGCTCATTCACCGTCTGCTGCAGTTCAGGGCAAATGTTTTGATGATCAAATTCGATTTTTTCCTACAGTATAGGGAGGCACTGGTATATCAGCTGAACTAAAGTGGCCCCAATCTTAACATCCCAAAACTCTCCCTGATCCTAACATTTAATGAATAGTTTTCTGTTTACAACAAAACTTTAAGCAATATTTTGGTGCTTGAAGTTATGAAAAAGCTCCCTGAAGAAGGTAAAATAGGTCTTGAACCTGTGAAATCAGTGGATTGCCTCTTTAACCAAACAGTATGCACTATCCTGCAGGGTCAAATGTGCAAATTTGGTCAAATGTTTTTCTGCTTCTCACATCGAATCAGTCCAATGTGTCAGACAGCCAATGGTCTCCATCCAAGTGAACTCTGGCATGCTTCATGTGTAGTGTGACTGCAGTCAGGCCTAAAGTAGGGAGATAGCCAGGAAAGTTTGCATTGAATCAAACCGTGCTGTCTGTATTCTCCCATATTTCCCCAGAATGTTTTATATTACATGCATCAGAATCATAACATTTTGCTTTTAGACTGTAAAGAATGGCTAAATAATACTTGACAAAATGCACAATAAATCAGGCCTAAATCACTTAGTGACAGGTGGCTGGATAAACTAATTAGCAATGGCTTTGTACGGCTGCCAAAACAACTATTCATATAAGGGATTCTTATACTTTTTTGAGAGAGCTGAACACTGACGGAGGCTTTGTGTATCTTAATTTGCTTACACAGACGCATGATGCGGCCTCATCACTGAAAAGCCTTAACTCATTCATTCTCTTCTTGACTTAAAGTAAACTTCAGCTTGATTTATGCCTGCAAGTCCTGCGTGTCTAAACTGGTCTGTCTGCCAGCTACGGAGGCTTCTTCCTTTAGCAATTGCTGACCCGCTGAATCTTTTCATGCTGGTCTTGCAGTTGTCACATGGCCTGGTGGTTGTTGCTTTCGGCTCGCTATCCCAGCGAAGTCGAATCAGCTCTCACTGGTGCGATGCGCCGCCTTTATGTCTCAAACGGCTGGAGCAGCCATGTGGCGTAGAAAATAACTGTGAATGGCCCGAGGGCTCTGTGTGTCTATGTCTGTATATATATAGTTGTCTCTTTGTGTGAATATCTGTCTTTGTTTATGGAAGAGTGTGCTAATGTGTGTGTGTGTGCGTGTGCGTGCATGCACGTGTGCTTCTGTCTGGCTGTTTTCATGGCTTTGTGTGCGCCTGAACCAGCGCACGAGAGTACCAGTGTGTGTCTGTGTATTTATGTCTATGTCTGTGTCTGTGTTTGTGTCTGACTGTGCGTGTGTGTGTGTGTGTGTGTGCGTGTGGGCTTTGCGCTCAGGTGTGACCATGCTGCTTGGCATTGTGTAGCACTCTACGTGTCTGGCCTCAGATGCTGTGATCAGTCAGTTTGGCTCAGCGCTACGAGAGGAACCTTTCCACTCTAAAGAAAGAGAGAAACTGCTACAATTATAGAATTATGTGAAGTAGGAAGTAATTGGTGTGGAAGTAATTCCTCAGTTTCAGATTCAAGTTACCCATAAACATCATTTATATATGATGTCAGTGTGCAGATGTTACCCTTTAGCTCAGATGCTTCCTTTAAAAGGACGTTCTTGGTTTTTGTCTCCATATTTGGTGCTCGCCATCACGAGCGTATCTGCTTTTACCCCGCTGTAGATTTTGTCGATAAACTTAGTCTCTATCTCTTATGTCTGAATGCAGTCACTGCCATCACAGTGTGTATGGGGGATCTGGTAACCAAAAAAGTCCACACATGAAGCACACTTTAAAGGGTCAGATCCAGATTACGGGGTGATTTATACTTCAGCGTCCGTGCTTGTTGATATCGCTACCACAGCATAGATAAACAAACCTATGAATCTAATCACATATGCTGTCCTTTACTGTGGTTTCTTTTGTGAGTTTGCCATGCACGGTTACTTTTGCAGCTGGAATTTTGAGAAATTCGTGCGATCATGAGATCACAGAAGAATCCAACTCGACAGGCTTAAAGTCATGTGCTTCTAGGAGCCCACAGGATATTGATGTAATGTCAGATTTACTTTTTGGGCATTTCTATGCTTGTTTAGATGGTAGCAATCACAGAGAGGAGAGGATGGAGGCAGAGAGAGAGAGGCTAGTCATATGCCCAAGCACTTCGACTGGCTCCACACAGGATCTCTAAGGAAGAGACCATCCACCCTTCAGAGGAAGCTAATTTCCACTCCTTGTATCCGTGATCTCAGTATTTCGGTCACTACCCACCCACAGCTCATGGCCATTGGCACGGGAAGGAAACTATATTGACCGCTCAGCTGAAAGCTTTAATTTCACACTCATCCCTCTCTTCACCACCCCAGACAGCGTCCACATCATTGCTGATGTCGCACCATTTGTAGCACTTTTACTGTATGTGCCGATCTCCACCCTGCACACAGTTTTGGTTTTATTTACTTAAGATATGTGTCTGAAATTGATGCTGTGTAACAAATGTGTAACTGTAACTGGTGGTTGCCAGTAATGTTTGCTGATTCATTCGTAGAGCAGTGCATTCAGCTAAAAGAAATGGGGGCACTATCTTGTGGTGCTATTCAGGAATGGTGCTTTCTAAGTTCATTGTTTGCAAAGTCAATCCAAAAATCTGATCTCTCAAAAACCCCACACCAAAAAAAAAAACTGTACAAAACCACTGGAGGTAAGTAACAAAATCTGCTTTTTTTTGGTGACTGCACGCTGAGTACGCAATTCTTGACAACTGGCAGCAAACCAAACTCAAACTTAAGAATCTATTTCATGTTTGCATGCAACATTGCTACAGAAACTCCTGAGCTCTAAATATGCTTCTGAAATCAAAGCTGTGTAATGCACTCAGACAATAGTTAATGCAGAGTTTATGGTGTCTGGTATCAATTTATGTGACGGTGATATTTGTGAGAATGTGGCCTTGGAAACCCAAGCTTTTTCCATCTATTCTTACTAAAAGAAGAACCCTTTGGAATAATAGTTTTTGGGCATTTCCCGCCTTTATCTACTGTAATCAAAGTAATAAAAAAAATGCACTGTTTTGGCTTTGAGAACCATGAGCAATATAACTCTACTTCCATCCATCCATCCATCCAGTTTCTTCTGCTTATCTAAGTCAGGGTTGCAGGGGGGCAGGATAGGCTGGTGCCTATCCCAGCGGTTAGAGGCAGGGTACACCCTGGACATGTTGCCAGTCTGTTGCAGGGCTAACACAGGGCTATTACTCTCCTTTTGAATGATAAATGAATGGAATTTCTCAACATTTGAGAGATCTTAATTACAGGCTGATCCCATCGCTTCATTGCATTCAAGTTATCAAAAAGAGAATGCTAAATGTGGGCGCTCTTTGATGTGATCATGGGTGCAGTGGTGATGCAGCTAATGTGGCAAAACCCATCGCCTTTGTCAGAAGCTTCCTCGTAAATAGTACGGCTTTTTATGTCACGGTTATTGTTGGGTGTTTGAGCACACATAGGAATTAAAGCAGACGGAAAGAAAGGAAAGCCGCGAGCGCTCATCTGTGTTTGCATCAAAAGCAAAATGCCGACGTGTCACGTCACCGCGGTGATTTCATTTTTTAGCAGCAGTTGGAACACGTCTAACTAAACAGACCGCACTTGTGCAGTTTAATCCTTATTTACAGAATGTCATTATCAATAAGCTCTCCCCGCAAGCTAAATGTACACTAGTCACTGCAATCTATACAAAGCATTTGAGAGCAGCTGCTAAATAAACTGTCCTTGCTTTCATAATCCTACCTCCCAAGTGCTCCAAACCCTTCCTCTTTATATTTTATTCTTTGAATTCTTTGCCGCGTACGTAATTTTCTCTCCGTTCTGCCAACTTTCATTTCTTTATTTCTGGTTCAAACTCATATTCATTCTTACCGTTTCAGGCTTGTCCATGAGAGACAATAGCCTCATTGTGATAGTGTTCTGCATGTGTGTGTGTGTGTGTGTGTTGGACCACACAAGACTGCAGAGCAAATGGAAACGTGTGCAATGCTCCTTTTCTCTGTACCTGCCTATATAATCATACCTCAAATCACCAGGGCCTGACAGCTCGTCACCTCGCAGCTTAGACAGAGGAAATACCTGCAGGACTTACAGATCCTTTAAGATGTGCATACGTGTCTGTATGTGTGTGTCTGAGGGAGAACATAACAGGAGCTTTAGGTACCTGTCTCCTTGTGGCACTTGAGTGAAGAGAGGGCGTGGCATGACACACACCCACATAGGCTCTATTGTGCATTGTTATCAAGTGATAGAAGAGTGTATTGCTGGTAAATGAACTGCTTTTGGCAGCACATATGCCAGCATGGCACACAGAACCTGGGAGATGAGAGTGAAATCTAAAAGTAACAGCAGCAACAGCAGCTGCATGATTTGGTAACAGCTTTCGTCACGATTATCACATGAAGAGGTTAGGTTTGAGGTGGTGCACGTGTTTGTCATAGCTGGGCCAACAAGATGATGATTACAGCCCTTGGGACATGATCAGCAGTTTGTAACGGTTGCTGGAGTGCCAGACAGAGTCGCGGTCTGACAAATACCATCATAACCAGTTAACCGCACAACAGTGCACACAAGTCCTTGGCTGTTGTTCACAATAACCAGCGGGGAAATACACAGAACACAATGGAGGTAGAAGGTTCCACCTGAAAAGAAAGATCTCAGTGGGATCAGAATTTATAAGAATTAAATTTGATCAGTATTGATCTTTCCAACTTATTTGAGTGTAGGTTGATGGCCGGATGGATTCTGGGTTTGATGAGGTCGTAAATTACCTCAATCCAGACTGAGCGCTCACACCAGCCACGCTCTGGCTCACCAACATGTCTGGGATTGTCTCGATGTTGTGCTCAGAAGGGAACGTAAATGCATGGCATTGCTATTTCTTTGACATGGCGATGTGACACTTTTATCCTGTAAAAATGTATGTATTATCATGGGTGATATAACATGGCACAAGCAACCTAGTTTTCCTGGCTTTTGCTTGTTATTTTTAAAGGCAAAGATGAACTTTGTAACTATTGCTCATTTTTTCAAAAGCGAACAGAATTGCTGAGATTAGAAAAATGGCTCAGTCTTTTTTTTTCTTTTTTTTTTTTACAGGCATCTGAAACTTGCTCAGTCCAACATTTGACTACATTAGTCACACCTAGTTGTCAGACTGATGCCAAAATGCCAAATAAAAACTTGCATTACATCCATGGGCAAACCTCACCTGGTTCTCAGCCAAAATTGGGCCAGGTTCAAACCAATAAAACCATGCCAGTTCAGGAAGCTATGCATGAGTAAAGGCTGGATCACATTTGGTATTCCTATGTGTACAATTAGAGAATTTTCTCATGCACTAAAATTTTAATATCATCGTGTTGTATTGTATGGCTGGAGCGTAGGCCTGGATATAAAGTATAAATAGAATGATGGGTGAGTACCTGTATTTTCAAATGTGGTATAAATGTGTTTGAATAGGCACTGAGAAGCGGGATATTTTCATAGTATATGTATGTGCACGTGGATGTGTGTCGTGTCTGAAGGCTGTGCTACTATAAATCATATGATACGCTGCAATGCGTTAAAGCTGAATAAACAATGGTTCTTTGTGTACCTATATTATGGCACAGCGCAGCAGGAATTTAAAAGATGGGTTAATTAAGAAAAAAAAAACTTAAACAGACCCTTCTTTTTGAATCTGCATAAGACCTGATTAGATCCAAACCAGTATTTTGAAGCCCCACACCAGTATTATTGTTTAAACTTGTAAAAATATCTTAAAGGATGGGGTAAGTTCCTTTTCTGATGAAGCAACCACAAAAGGAGCACTTTAAACTTCAAGATAGCATGCAATTAACCTGCCAGCATGGCAGTTAGTGGTGGGCGGATCGATC
Organism: Pterophyllum scalare; assembly: GCA_024447675.2. Taxonomy (NCBI): domain Eukaryota; kingdom Metazoa; phylum Chordata; class Actinopteri; order Cichliformes; family Cichlidae; genus Pterophyllum; species Pterophyllum scalare. Next base: position 31,476 of record JAMQGT020014198.1, read on the forward strand.
GGTATTATTGATACCGACGTTGGTATTGATATTGATCAATACTAGTGTAATAAGATCGATACTTTAGCTTCAGTTTCTCTTATTATATTAATAGTGCTTTCAGTGCTTTAGGATTCAATGTTTTTTTTTAACCACAGTGTGTATATTTATACTTGAAGGCAGCATTATTATTATGAATTCTGGGTGAGCAGTCAGAAGAATAGTGATTCATAAAATCGCTGTGAGGAAATGACCAAGGAACAGGGAACAGGGTTACTGGGGCCCAACTCTGGAGCCAAGCCTGGGGAGGGAGATCAAGGAAGAGTGATTGGTAGTCCGGCCTTAGCCCATGGGGTGCAACTCAATGAGGTAGCATCACCCTGCCCTCTTATGGCTCGCCAGCTGCTGGAGGGGCTCTAGGGATTATAGTGCAATATGTGTTAGGTGGCAACCAAGGGTGGAGGCCCTGGCACTCTGATCCCTGGCTATTGAAACTAGCTCTTGGGACATGGACCATCCCCTCTTTGGTTGGGAAGGAGCCTGAGCTAGTGTGTGAGGTTGAGAGATACTGGCTAGATGTAGTTAGGATCATCTCAATGAACTGCTTGGGCTCTTGAACCAGTTTCCTGGAGGGGGGTTTGCACTTGGTGAGAGTGTTGTTACACTGTGTTTTCAGGTTGCATAATACAGTGCTGTGAAAAAGTGTTTGCCCCCTTCCTCATTTCCTGTTTTTTTGCATGTTTGTCACACTTAAGTGTTTCGGAACATCAAACCAATTTAAACAATAGTCAAGGACAACACAAGTAAACATAAAATGCAATTTGTAAATGAAGGTGTTTATTATTAAAGGTGAAAAAAAATCCAAACCGTCATGGCCCTGTGTGAAAAAGTGATTGCCCCCCTTGTTAAAACATACTATAACTGTGGTTTTTCACCCCTGAGTTCAATTTCTCTAGCCACACCCAGGCCTGATTATTGCCACACCTGTTCTCAATCAAGACATCACTTAAATAGGAGCTGCCTGACACAGTAAGGTCCACCAGAAGATCCTTAAAAGCTACACATCATGCCGAGATCCAAAGAAATTCAGGAACAATTGCGAAAGAAAGTAATTGAGATATATCAGTCTGGAAAGGGTTATAAAGCCATTTCCAAAGCTTTGGGAATCCAGCGAACCACAGTGAGAGCCATTATCCACAAATGGCGAAGACATGGAACAGTGGTGAACCTTCCCAGGAGTGGCCGGCCGCCCAAAATTACCCCAAGAGCGCAGCGACGACTCATCCAAGAGGTCACAAAAGACCCCACAACAACGTCCAAAGAACTGCAGGCCTCACTTGCCTCAGTTAAGGTCAGCGTTCATGCCTCCACCATCAGAAAAAGACTGGGCAAAAATGGCCTGCATGGCAGAGTTCCAAGGAGAAAACCACTGCTGAGCAAAAAGAACATTAAAGCTCGTCTCAATTTTTCCAAAACACATCTTGATGATCCCCAAGACTTTTGGGAAAACATTCTGTGGACCGATGAGACAAAAGTGGAACTCTTTGGAAGGTGTGTGTCCCATTACATCTGGCGTAAAAGGAACACTGCATTTCAGAAAAAGAACATTATACCAACAGTAAAATATGGTGGTGGTAGTGTGATGGTCTGGGGCTGTTTTGCTGCGTCAGGACCTGGAAGACTTGCTGTGATAAATGGAACTATGAATTCTGCTGTCTACCAAGAGATCCTGAAGGAGAATGTCCGACCATCTGTTCGTGTACTCGAGCTGAAACGAACTTGGGTTCTGCAGCAGGACAATGATCCTAAACACACCAGCAAGTCCACCACTGAATGGCTGAAGAAAAACAAAATGAAGACTTTGGAGTGGCCTAGCCAAAGTCCTGACCTGAATCCTATTGAGATGTTGTGGTATGACCTTAAAAAGGCCGTTCATGCTCGAAAACCCTCTAATGTAACTGAATTAGGACAATTCTGCAAAGATGAGTGGGCCAAAATTCCTCCAGAATGCTGTAAAAGCCTCATTGCAAGTTATCGCAAACGCTTGGTTGCAGTTGTTGCTGCTAAGGGTGGCCCAACCAGTTATTAGGTTTAGGGGGCAATCACTTTTTCACACAGGACCATGATGGTTTGGATTTTTTTCACCTTTAATAATAAACACCTTCATTTAAAAATTGCATTTTGTGTTTACTTGTGTTGTCCTTGACTATTGTTTAAATTGGTTTGATGTTCCAAAACACTTAAGTGTGACAAACATGCAAAAAAACAGGAAATGAGGAAGGGGGCAAACACTTTTTCACACCACTGTAGGTCCCGACTATAATTTGCTCTTATGTGCTGAACAACAGCTTAGAGACCCAGCCTTTGTGGAGTCACTGGGTAGGGTGCTGGAGGGTTCCTCAACCTGGGGACTCCATTGTCGTACTGGGAGACTTCAGTGCTCACATGGGCAATAACAGCGAGACCTAGAGGGACATGATTGGAAAGAACTGCCTGCATGATCTGAAACCAAGTGGTGTTCTGTTATTAGACTTTTATGCCACAGTCTGTCCATAAAAAAAAAGCTTGAGCATTAGGGTGTTCATAAGTGTGCATAACACCAGGACACTCTAGGTTGTAGGTTGATAATCGATTTTGTAATTGATTGATTGCCCTGGTCTGCAAGATCCCACCTTCAGCAGAATTTTGACAGTGAGCCAGTTGAGGTGGTTTGGGCATTTGACAAGGATGCTTCCTGGAAGGCTCCTGGGAGAGGTGTTCCAGGCATATCCTACCAGGAGGAGGCCCCAGGGCAGACCCAGGACGCCCTGGAGAGATTGCACCTTTTAGCTAGCCTGGGAACACCTCGGTGTTTCCCTGGATGAGTTGGAGGGAGGTCTGGCCTTTTCTGCTTACCCTGTTGTCCCTGTGACTCGGACCTGGATAAGTGGCACAAGATGGATGGATGGATGGGTGGATGGATGGATAGATAGATGGCTGGATATTTTCTGAGTGAAGGATGCTTGGATCACAACAAATACTGTACACTGCTCCAAAAAATTAAAGTGATCATTTTTTTATTTTTTGGGCTTTTTGCAGCTTTATTTGATAGGTTACAGTGGAGAGAGACAGAAAGCAGGTGTCACGTCGGGGGGAGCTGCGGTGCTGCGAGGAAGGAGGCAGGACACCAAATACAGAGCTCCAGAAACACAGGGTTTATTTAACAGAAGGGGGAACAAAAACACACATGAACTCCCTCCGGGAAAAGCACGTGTTGGGAGGAGACCAGGGAAACCAGGAAAACACGCGGGACAGACACAGGGACCACAGCGAGGAACAACCACTGCGAAATGACACGACTGGGGGATAACCACGAAATGACACGACAACCAGGCACAGAAAACACCGGACTTAAATACACAGGAGGGAACACAGGTGATGCACATTACACAGATGAGACAGGAGGAAGCAAACTGAACAGGACACACAGACCACAAGACTACCAAAATAAAACAGGACAGGACCAGGAACACGCAGAAACATCAGGGACCATAGAAACACGGAAACAAAACAGAAAACACTGGGCCACAGGCCCAGGACCATGACAGCAGGAGAGAGTTGGGGGGAAAGACACGCAGTAAATGACCACAGGTCGGCACACAAACCCGGGCCGCATGCGCTGCCACGTGGCATACATGGTTGCCTCCTCATCTGCCAACTTCTTTTTCCTTAATTGTGATCAAGTTAAACAGCTTGGCAATCAACATTTTGGGCTTACTAATAAGTGAATATTAACTCACTTGTTCTTGTGCTTTGATTTTCACTAGTTGTTACCAATCAGAATAGATGGATTACCAAGACAGTGCATGCTGCTAGGCAACAGCCCTGGTCTTACAGACAGACTTAACTCCTGGGCACCTCCTTGGTGCCTCCTGAGTGAGGTGTTTTACAGCCCTTTTTAAATAATCCTCTTTATAAACAGTGACAACATTCCTATAAAAAAAAAAAACTCTTTGATTTTAAACATTATGTTGCTATCTATAACCCCATCTCAGTCACAGAACAAAACAAGGCCTTCCTTCAGGCGTATCTTTTGGTCTGATGCTCACTCAACCCACTCAGTACTGATGTCCTGATCCACCCATTCTTTTTGTCTGAACTTCCCCCCTTTATCTTCTGTTTCTTCTCGAGCCTATCATCTTCCTACATTTGCTTGCTCTGTTGTACCTTAAGTGAAAGCAGCATGTGCATTCATGGGAAAACAAGCCACCAGTGCATGTGTGTGAGCAGGTTCTCATATAGATAAGAGATCTTAAACTAACAGAAGAGCTTAAGAGCAAGTGAACCTATCAGATGGAACAGACCCTGCAAGAGATGAACCGATTACACGCATTTTTACATACGTGTGTATGCATGCACACATGCACAAGCGCACACGGCAGGTAATATGAGTTGGGACAAAGGGCGGCGGATTTATTTCACAAGTGGGAGGGGGAAAAATAAACATAAAATATGTCTTGAGACGTTGACAGTGGGAATTCGAACTACTGACCTTGCAGCTGAAAGGTGATCAAGTTTGAAATGACACGTGAAGACCCTAAAATATTTTGACATGACACACAGAATGTCCTTAAAAGTGCCATGCTATTAATTTTAAAGTCATGTTTCATACCAGTTAAAGATACAAAAAACACAGGCCAATAGCAGAAGGCAAAGATGTGAAACTGGAACAGCAGGTAAAGTTTATTAAGATAGTGAAAACAGATTCTTTATTTAACAGTGATCTTTATTTTTGAACCGTTTTATATTTACCTGAGTTACAAACCCGATTTCAGAAAAAGTTTGGTTGCTGTGTAAAAATGTAAATAAAAACAAAATGCAATGAGTTGAAAATGTCATGAACCCATATGCATTCACAGTGCACACTCAGAAAACATAATAAAATGATTAAACTGAGACATGTATTTCACTTTGAAGTTGATGGCAGCAACGCGTCAGAACTGACTTATGCTGTTTTACCTGTTTAGCTGGTATCCATCCACTTTTATCCACTAGTCAGAAGAGGCTAACTCATTTGTGGTGGTATATAAGCAGGGTCAAATATGATTTGGTGCTCTCCTGTTCCTATACACATGCTACTTTTTTTCATGCTGGAAGCTTGAAATAAATGCGCCAGTGTTCTTCAGTCTCCCTTGTTTCGCCTATTGAGATTCACATAAACAGCCTTGCTATTCTGTCTTTGCCAATTAGTGATTAGTTTACACTGATCGACTGCAACATTTAACCAGTACTGAACAACCCACTTCCCAACGAGCCGCATGCATTGACTGGGTCTAAACACTTTTTCTGGTGGAAATCTTAATATTTGTTTGAGATTTTAACAAAATCCATCTACATTGTAATTACTGCCATGTTGAATTGTCCACTTTAACCCCTGATTGTTTTTGGGAATACAATTCTTTTCCTCTTTTTTTTTTAATCTGCTTGCTCCACAACTGCTTGCTCTCCTCCCTCATCTTCACCTCATCCTCTTCCTGCTCACCTCAAGCTTTATCTCCTAAAGTCAGGGCTCTAAAATATGAAAACATACAGTTGGTATGGAAAGGATTCAGACCCCTTTAAATTTTTTACTTTTTGTTTCATTGCAGCCATTTGCTAAAATCAAAAAAGTTCATTTTATTTCTCATTAATGTACACTCAGCACCCCATCTTGACAGAAAAAAACAGAAATGTAGAAATTTTTGCAAATTTATTAAAAAAGAAAAACTGAAATATCACATGGTCATAAGTATTCAGACCCTTTGCTCAGTATTGAGTAGAAGCACCCTTTTGAGCTAGTACAGCCATGAGTCTTCTTGGGAAAGTTTTCCACACCTGGATTTGGGGATCCTCTGCCATTCTTCCTTGCAGATCCTCTCCAGTTCCATCAGGTTGGATGGTGAACATTGGTGCCATTTTCAGGTCTCTCCAGAGATGCTCAGTTGGGTTTAGGTCAGGGCTCTGGCTGGGCCAGTCAAGAATGGTCACAGAGTTGTTCTGAAGCCACTCCTTTGTTATTTTAACTGTGTGCTGAGGGTCATTGTCTTGTTGGAAGGTGAACCTTCAGCCCAGTCTGAGGTCCTGAGCACTCTGGAAGAGGTTTTCTTCCAGAATATCTCTGTACTTGAACCATTGAATTGCAACCAGTCGTCCTGTCCCTGCAGCTGAAAAACACCCCCATAGCATGATGCTGCCACCACCATGTTTCACTGTTGGGATTGTATTGGGCAGGTGATGAGCAGTGCCTGGTTTTCTCCACACATGCTGCTTAGAATTAACGCCAAAAAGTTTAATTTTCGTCTCATCAGACCAGAGAATCTTATTTCTCATAGTCTGGGAGTCCTTCATGTGTTTTTTGGCAAACTCTATGCGGGCTTTCATATGTCTTGCACTGAGGAGAGGCTTCTGTTGGGCAACTCTGCCATAAAGCCCCGACTGGTGGAGGGCTGCAGTGATGGCTGACTTTGTGGAACTTTCTCCCATCTCCCTACTGCATCTCTGGAGCTCAGCCACAGTGATCTTTGGGTTCTTCTTTACCTCTCTCACCAAGGCTCTTCTCCCACCATTGCTCAGTTTGGCTGGACGGCCAGGTCTAGGAAGAGTTCTGGTCTCCCAAACTTCTTCCATTCAAGGATTATGGAGGCCACTGTGCTCTTAGGAACCTTGAGTGCTGCAGAAATTCTTCTGTAACCTTGGTCAGATCTGTGCCTTGCCACAATTGTGTCTCTGAGCTCCTTGGGCAGTTCCTTCCACCTCATGATTCTCATTTGCTCTGACAGCACTGTGAGCTGTGAGGTCTTATATAGACAGGTGTGTGCCTTTCCTAATCAAGTCCAATCAGTTTAATTAAACACAGCTGGACTCCAATGAAGGAGTAGAACCATCTCAAGGAGGATCAGAAGAAATGGACAGCATGGGAGTTAAATATGAGTGTCACAGCAAAGGGTCTGAGTACTTATGACCATGTGATATTTCAGTTTTTCTTTTTTAATAAATTTGCAAAAAAAATTTCTGTCAAGATGGGGTGCTGAGTGTACATTAATGAGAAATAAAATGAACTTTTTTGATTTTAGCAAATGGCTGCAATGAAACAAAGAGTGAAAATTTTAAAGGGGTCTGAATACTTTCCGTACCCACTGTAAACCCCCCAGCTTTGACTGCACTCTGTTGGGCTGGTGCAGAGTAGCTGTGATGTTCATGGTCAATGTTAGGTTATAACAATGGTGAGAGAGATTGATTTGAATTTAAGCTGATGGTGCTGATTAGATTCACTACCACCTTATGATGTCATAATAGTTTGTGGGGGTGTTAAATCAGCCATGATGGCTCAGGTACTGTACTTTTTTTTTTTTTTTAAATCATACAAAGCACATGTTTCTGGTATGCTAACACAGACAGTTTCAGCACTGATATGTCAGCCTCATGATTTGTTGCTCTCCAGCTTGACGCTCGAGGAAGTTTTCAATCAATGGCCCTGAGGTGAGTAAACACTGTTTTTATGTGGTAGTGACTACTGTCTTGTTTCCCTACCAACCCAGTCTGTTTTGGTTGCAGCAGCATTGGTATAAACTTGTTCATTAGGCATCTTCCCTGGGGCAGAGGCATTAATAACAGTATCCCATTGTCTAGTCATGGCATGAGGATAACAGGCAAAAAGACAACATGAACTTGGAGTGTTAAAGAGAGTTTTATAATACAAGGGTGGTATTATCACGCCAGAAACGTGTGATTATCTTGGGATTCTTTGTTACCTTGAGGAAGGGAACAGGCCATCACCACTGCAACCTTATATTTGAGTTTTACCCTTTTTTTTTTTGCTGTATTCCAGGTCAGCCTGTCAAACAGTGTTACATATTATTTTTTCCAAGAGGTCTTGATAAATTCAGTCACAAAGCAATAGTGTGTTTACAAGTTAAGGTTACAAGCTTGATATCTTGAAATAGGAACTTGCACAGAGAACAGTTATCTTGCATAAAATGGACATAAGCATGTAAGTCCTCTTTGTGGCACTGGTATGACAATGTGACTGAAGCATTTCATGGACTATATACACCTCCTACATTTCAATAGCCAGCCAAGATTTATGCAGACGCCAGTACATTCTGTGGGTTCCTCTCTGTGCAATAGTAAAGGTCTCTTTATAGCATTAGAGCCCCTTTTTCGGGTAGACTTCAAAAGAAGGGCTTTGAAGTCTGCCACCATATGGGATGATGAAATGCATGGCGATCTGTCAGATTAACTCAGGAGGCACTTCATTTTGACAAGCTCTTTTGCTGCTCGATACAGGCATAAAGGCTTTGTAAAGCCCAAGGACCAAGAGACCACAACTTCATTCTTCCACAAATGCTGAGAACTCTCTTATTGCTGTAAGGCCTCCTATAGTTAACTTTTGTGTGGTCCTTTCTCTCAGTTAACCCTTTGGGAGAATGAAAGATTGTTCAAGAGCTAGTGGTGTAATGGTTTTAACCTCACAAGGTGTTTATCAGGGCAGAAATTACCATAATAGATAATAATAATAATAATAATAATATTTTTTATTTTTATATATAAATTATGTAATAGAATGATAACCATTTGATGTATTCCTTGGTTTCAGACGAACCAAATGGCTTATTGGTTTTTCCATTATAGTCTTGGGCCATATACACTGGTCAAAAAAATAAAGGGAACACTTAAACAACACAATATAACTCCAAGTAAATCAAACTTCTGTGAAATCAAACTGTCCACTTAGGAAGCAACACTGACTGACAATCAATTTCACATGCTGTTGTGCAAATGGAATAGACAACAGGTGGAAATTATTGGCAATTAGCAAAACACACTCAATAAAGGAGTGGTTCTGCAGGTGGAGACCACAGACCACTTCTCAGTACCTATGCTTTCTGGCTGATGTTTTGGTCACTTTTGAATGTTGGTGGTGCTTTCACACTCGTGGTAGCATGAGACGGACTCTACAACCCACACAAGTGGCTCAGGTAGTGCAGCTCATCCAGGATGGCACATCAATGCGAGCTGTGACAAGAAGGTTTGCTGTGTCTGTCAGCGTAGTGTCCAGAGGCTGGAGGCGCTACCAGGAGACGTAGAGGAGGCCGTAGGAGGGCAACAACTCAGCAGCAGGACCGCTACCTCCGCCTTTGTGCAAGGAGGAATAGGAGGAGCACTGCCAGAGCCCTGCAAAATGACCTCCAGCAGGCCACAAATGTGCATGTGTCTGCACAAACGGTTAGAAACCGACTCCATGTGGATGGTATGAGGGCCTGACGTCCACAGATGTGGGTTGTGCTCACAGCCCAACACCGTGCAGGATGCTTGTCATTTGCCAGAGAACACCAGGATTGACAAATTCACCACTGGCGCCCTGTGCTCTTCACAGATGAAAGCAGGTTCACACTGAGCACTGGTGACAGACGTGACAGAGTCTGGAGACGCCGTAGAGAGCGATCTGCTGCCTGCAACATCCTTCAGCATGACCGGTTTGGCAGTGGGTCAGTAATGGTGTGGGGTGGCATTTCTTTGGAGGGCCGCATGGCCCTCCATGTGCTCACCAGAGGTAGCATGACTGCCATTAGGTACCGAAATGAGATCCTCAGACCCCTTGTGAGACCATATGCTGGTGCGGTTGGCCCTGGGTTCCTCCTAATGCAGGACAATGCTAGACCTCATATGGCTGGAGTGTGTCAGCAGTTCCTGCAAGATGAAGGCATTGAAGCTATGGACTGGCCCGCCCGTTCACCAGACCTGAATCCGATTGAGCACATCTGGGACATCATGTCTCGCTCCATCCACCAACGTCACGTTGCACCACAGACTGTCCAGGAGTTGGCGGATGCTTTAGTCCAGGTCTGGGAGGAGATCCCCCAGGAGACCATCCGCCACCTCATCAGGAGCATGCCCAGGCATTGTAGTGAGGTCATACAGGCGCGTGGAGGCTACACACAATACTGAGCCTCATTTTGACTTGTTTTAAGGACATTACATCAAAGTTGGATCAGCCTGTAGTGTGTTTTTCCACTTTAATTTTGTGTGTGACTCCAAATCCAGGCCTCCATTGGTTAATAAATTTGATTTCCAATTTCTGTGATTTTGTTGTCAGCACATTCAACTTTGTACAGAACAAAGTATTCAATGAGAATATTTCATTCATTCAGATCTAGGATGTGTTATTTGAGTGTTCCCTTTATTTTTTTTGAGCAGTGTATAAAAGATAGATTTGATCTGTGTGTTTGTGTCTGTGTGTCTTATTTCCAGCAGGGGGTGAGACTACGCTTGCACCTACGTACTTGAAGTATTACTGCAGTAAACATTTTTCTAATAAATTTTTGGCGAGAGTCCATAGGTTTAAGTTTTATTTAATGGATGACAATGTTCATTCTGTAAACTGTGGTCCCATCCAAAATAAATGTATGTCAAATAAGGGCGTCAGTCAAACAGGTCCCGCGAATGACTGTCAACCCCCCTAGCAACTACAGGTCGCTAGGGAAAAATATAGAGAAAATTAGATGGCAAGTAGGAACTGGAGATTGTTGACTGCCGTTCTGTGAAATCGGTCACAAAGATGCTGCATCACAAACCTCCTTGTGATGGTCTTGGTTAATTGGAGATTGCCGTGGTGACCCGAATTTTGCTTTGAAGATGCCAAATTTTTGCAGTCATTCACTAATTAACCACCGAATGGGAGTGAAACTTAAAAAAAAAAACTACGATGAGAAATGGAGACTCTTCACCTTAAAAGTCGTACCTTTTGAAATTCCTGAAACCAGTGAAACACATTTTAAAAGGATCAACTTTTATTTTGAAGTTTTGCAGATAAGTTTGTGTTTTCCATACAACCTATATGGACGATCATGGCAATCTGAACAATGTAGCTACTAGTGATTGGCAGGTGGTTGCCAACGAATTGAATAGATGTCATGTATGCAGTGTTCTAGGTTTTTCCAGCAGATCCACTCCTTGCACTTGTGTGTGCTGAAAGACACTCTAAGGCACTATAAGTCTTTGCTGTTTTATAGCCCAAATTGACATCTTCTTTGACATTATGGCAAGCAGATGCACCTTGCTAAAACTAGCTAGTTGGTCCAACCGCTTCTCCAAACATGGCCAGTTTCAAAATACTGGGATGGTGGCAGCCAAAGTGCCAAACCTGAGGCTTCAAAATCTACAGACCAGCAGGTAATTTCATGGTGGCCACTTTCATTGTTTGTACAGTCTGTTTTCACAGTGTAGGCATACCACAGAAGACTTCTGAAAAGACAAAAAATAAAAAGTAAGCAAATCCATTGGCATTTAGTGAGAAAACAGATTTCATTTCTTTAGAAAAACTGATAACACCTACCTGTAAGGTTATTTCTTAAAAAGTAAAATAAAATAAAAAAAGAGCTAACATTCTAGGATTGCAAAATCTTCTCATGAATACTTTAACAGTTTTTGCAGTATACAGTGAAATGAAACTGCACATTTACTAACTGTAATAGCGTTTTGGCTAAACAGCTAGGCTGTTAGCTAGCTAGATTCCAAACTTATATGCATCCTTTGTTTTAACCACTTATCCAATTCTTTGGGCGACAGGCTGGGTGCACCCTGGTCAGGTCACCTAACTAGACTGACTTACAAAAATTAAAAAAAAACTGTTTCTTGTCAAAGCCACTGAAATGCATATTTTGACAGTTACTGAGCCATTTATGGGCGAATAACAAGATGGTGGTATTCTTTAACTTGCATTTAAATTCGACACATGATACTTGCCAATATTAATCCCCCGTCAATCAGCACAGTTCCCAGTAATCAAAGCTGCATTGTAACAGCTTCAGATCTCTAATAATTGACATGTGAGCCAGCAACACTCCATTAAAAACAAGCTGAGGAGTCAGTTCAGCTGTGTCTCCCTCCCCACAAAGCCACAAAATGTAAAACAAGCCTTTAATAAGGAGCACATGGAGGAGTGGCATAAAGCTTTGACTGGCTTTGACACAGTTTCGCTCCTCATTCGTATGTATACCACATCATAATCAAATCCCTGCTGAAAGTAACAATGCCTGTTTCCAAATTCAACACTTGCTTACAAAGCACATGTTGACACTGGCGCCAGAACGCTGCAGGCTAGCAGGAACTACCAGCTTCAGACACACACACACACACACACACACACACACACACACACACTGTAAAATGATATTCATTATCAGAAATAATTATATTTTTCTAACTTATGGGCTGTTATCCTACACCATACCTGTTTGCAGACTCCCCTGTGGAGGACAACCAAACCTGAAACACCACAGAACATAACACACATCTGTGAAAGCTCAAATACATACAAAATCACACCATATCATCTGTCTTTATTCATTAACGCTCATTCCACAGTCCTCATCCTCGTGTGCTTTTTTATTGTATTTTCATTTAGTCTTAGGGGACTTGCATATATAAAATTAAATGGCTCCAGTTCATTTACGCAAGAGCACCAAGCTTCATGTAAAAAAATTTGGTGCGGTAATTTTTTCATCACATATGCATGGGCGTGCAGGTGCAGCTGATCCTGCAGTGAGCGGTCACTACAGTCGGGAAATTATTTAAAGCCATGAGCCATGGCAGAAGGAGAGATGGGATGGGTGTCTCATTCAAGAGCACTTCAGGAGTGTTTGATATTACAGGTGGACTGGGACGCCCGGTGGAGTCATATGTCCACGGCTGACCTCTCAGGTCAGCCAAAGATGGTGAAATCTGTGGGTGTGTGCACTTCAGAGAGAACTGCAGAGGAAAATGAAAGGTTTTGTGAATACTTATCCATCTGCAATAAAAAATTCTTTTAAACTGTGTGTGTGTGTGTGTGTGGTTTCAGTCCCCTATATCTAATTTGCAGACTTTACCATTGAATACTAACACTGAATGTGTCATGATCCTGGCTCTGTGACCCAGTGCTCTCAGTCTTGGATTTTAATGCCTGATTCTTAGTTTATTGTAGTGCAGTGTAGAGTTTTAGAATTTTTCAGTTTTGTGTTCTGTTACCGTGTTTGTGGTTTTCCCTCAGCATGCCTGCCTCCCTGTGGGTCAAGTCTGCGTGTTTAGTCATTTCCTGTTTTATTATGCTAGTTCTTGTCTCATGCCACACTGCTGTTTCATGACAGAATGCTAATTCCCTGCTGCAAAATAATTGGAGGTCCTTAAACTGTGTATAGATTCTCTTCTGGTTCTCTGTTAGTTCTGCTAACAACGACTGGTGACAAGGTGCGTTTGTGGCTGGAGACCCAGAGACCAGCTGCATCAGCTGGTCTTTATTGGTCTTAAGTGCTAAGTTGGTCTTTGTTAAGACTTCACGTGGGTTGCAAACTTAAGCTTAGTATATTCCTCTTGTCTTACCCATGCAAGCTAATATGCAGGTATACGTGAGTATGGTTTTTGCCTTGGCAGCTCAAGTAAATGGACCATTACATAGCGCTTTGCTACTCTAGCTGAGCACTCAAAGTGCAAACTGGAGCAGCCAGGAATTGAACCACCTTCCAATTAGCAGATGACCCGCTCTACCTCCTGAGCCAGAGCCACCCCTGTTGGCTTCCTAAATTGTAATTTATGACTTGCAGCAATTATGGAAGGTCGAAGCAAAAAAGAAAAAACAAAACAAAACAATAACAAGGCAGTTTCACTAATACTGAAATAAGACTACTGATCAGGACAAAACATGAACTGTCAAGCTTTAAAACTTGGTAAAAACAAAAAAGAAGCACTCAGCTAGGAAATAAATAAACAGATGTTCTGACCTGGGCATCATGCACCCAGAAAAAAATGAAACTGTGTGAACTCTTTTATTTAAAAAGAAAAGAAAAAACACACAAAATCAACAACAAAATAAAACAGGTGGCATCCTCCCCCAGAAATTTTAATTCTAACCAATGTAATTACTAATGTTTGTGTAGAGGATTTAGAGTACACACTTTTACTGGTATAGTCAGCTTGGAAAGTGGGAGTGTTGACTAGCTGCTGGCTTATTGTTGGAGCCATTCGGTCTGCGTTGCATGTGTGCATTGGACTGCTTTTCTTCCCGCCCACTCCTGACCAGGTTTAAAGTTTCTGCCCAGTTGTAACAAAGGAAGCTTTACGCCTTGATGGTGCAGGTTTTGTAACTATTAGGTTTTGTAACTATTGATATGGTAACTGATGACTCTGCACATTGCAGTCTTTTTTAGACTTTTCCACCACATGCTATTGCTCTGGTTGCTCATAGTCAAGGCTGTCCCCTAATAGTCTACTAAACATTAGCTGGTGAGAAAAGTCTTAGTTTCCCAGGTTTAAATTGGTTGGCTGGTTACAGAAAAGGACAGACTTTATCATTTACATGGCTGGTCTCTGTTGTTGTTAAATAATAACTGTGTGAAGTATCGATTAGTAGTTGTAAATCAACCAAATTATGTTCGGGGGTGTTTTGGTTTGGCCCACCAGTAACCCCCTTTGAAAATCTAAACAGAACTGATGGGTTACATTCCACAGTCATTTGCATTTGTTTTTTTGTTTTGCAGTGGAAAACTATAGATCTGTAAATGGGCATTTTTGGCATTAGTTAAATCTAGCAACACAGCATATAATGCAAAAAGAGAGTTTGTACAATTCTAATGAACTTGAAAGTCAATATTTGGAATGATCCCCTTTACTCTTCAGCACAGCCTGAACTCTCTGAGGCAGCGTTCTTGTCATTTCTTTAAGTAGTCTTCAGGAATAGTTCTCCGGGCTTCTTGAAGGACATTCAAAGCTCTTCTTTGGATGTTGGCTGCTTTTTGTTAAACTGCAAGAATGTCTTAAAGACATAAAGGCCTGGATGACCTCTGATTTCCTGTTTCTAAATTCGGTTAAAAACTGAAGTTCTTGTACTCTGCCCCACAAATCTTAGAAACATGGTGTCAAACCATATACTCACTCTGGATGGCATTACCTTGTCCTCCAGTAACACTGTGAGAAATCTTGGAGTCATTTTTGACCAGGATGTGTCCTTCAATGCACATATTAAACTAATATGTAGGACCGCTTTTTTGAATTTGCGCAGTATTTCTAAAATTAGAAACATCCTGTCTCAGAGTGATGCTGAAAAGCTAATTCATGCATTTATTACTTCTAGGCTGGACTATTGTAATTCATTATTATCAGGCTGTCCTAAAAACTCCCTGAAAAGCCTTCAGCTGATCCAAAATCATGCAGCTAGAGTACTGATGGGGACTAGAAAGATTAAAATTCTTCCCCTCACATACAAGGTCTTGAATAATCAGGCCCCATCTTATCTTAAAGACCTCACAGTACCATATCACCCCAACAGAGCACTTCACTCTCAGGCTGCTGGCTTACTTGTAGTTCTTGGGATCCTTCAGAGTAGAATGGGAGGCAGAGCCTTCAGCTTTCAGGCCCCTCTTCTGTGGAACTGGCTTCCTGACAGCCACCCTTCCACTGAGACCATTTCTGATGAGGCTTCAGTGAACAGTAGATGGATCAGCTGAAGGGTCAGATGCATCTCTCAGGTCTTTTCTGGATTTTTTCCTACTTCTTAAGGACATGACTTTCAGAGACTGTTCATTGGCTGTAGATAGTTTTTTTTAAGCCTGCCACTTCCACTTGTTAATTTTCCTGAAAATCTTAAGGACAGGGTTAGTTTTTTAACTAATAGCTCTTTGGAAATCACCTTGTTGGTGCAAAAATACAATTTTATGCCTGCCAGACTGTGTTAACCTTGGGATTCTTTTGTAGATTCAACAATGGAAATGGGAAAATTGTGTTTTTGGCACAGGCTTCTAAATCGTATAACAGTTCCCAAAGATACAATTTAACACTGGGTCTTTGCTAAGTTGTGTGTTATGTGCAGACACAACACTGGTTCCTGCATTCAGTCAGGTACATTTTTTTATGCTTGAATGAGTTATAGGTCAGTGTAAAGTGGCTTAACAAACAAGCCAAGCCAAGCCAACTTTATTTATATAGCACTTTAAAAACAGCAAGTGCTGACCAAAGTGCTTAACATTAAAACACAATAAAATATGAAAGCATTAAACCATTAAACATAATGAGACAGAACAACATTCCTCTGAAAATGAATGAAAAAGCAGCCAATCTCTGAAGAAAAACTTTGAAAGACCTTCAGAAAGCCTGGAGACTACCTAAAAAATTACAAGAAAGTCTGGCTCCTCTGAAGCAAAATACATAGAAAGGATGGGTGACTCAAAACTTTTGCACAGCACTGTATGCTGGACAGCTGAAGGTGAGCTTATTGTGCGTATCTTAATGGGAAGAAACTTCCCAGTGAGAATTATGAGGTGCTGGAGAAACTATTTAGAAATGGTCCTTCTCTGTACTTCCGCATTACATAAGGCTAAAGTGATTCCTCTCTCCAGCTATCAGTGACCTTGGGAGTTACATAACAGTAGTATGAGTATATGTACGTGTTAAACAGAATAAGGAGAGAAAAAGAGCCACCTCCAGAGGCAGCAGCACATAATGTTCAGTATTGACCTGCTTGTATGCTTCAGTGACTTCAGCAGCGTGATGTTTGTACCTCTTGGCGTTCGTGTCTCCATCTGAACTCTGCAGCGCACATTGGGCTGGCTCAGCTTCCTGTTATTGGCAGGGAAACAAAAGAGATCTCAGAGCATTAGCAAGTGGCGAGAGTAATCATCTGCAGTGCTTTAAGTAGGCTGCTCAGCGTACATGTGTCTCACTAAACACCTGCTGAGTGGTGGAAATGTGGAAATTGTGTAGATAGCGAAGTATAATTCGTGCTTCATTAGATTTCTCTCTGAATGCATTTGCAAATTAGCAGTGCAGTGTGCAAAATGCAGCTTTTGGAACATCCATTTAGCAGCACTACTAAAGTTTTAGTTTGCCTTTTTAACTCCATTTTAAAGACTGCAGGCAAACAGTAACACCATGCTGTTCTTATTCTTCACACATTTTGGAGTACCGGTATGATTTACGATTGAAGACTCCTCAAAAAAGGTACAAAACTATAACCTTGACTGTGATACTTATTGGATTTGCCCTAGAAACAAATCCCTCTGACCTCTCTGGCTTCACTGGTTTTACAGATACCAAGAAAAGCTTTGCAGTCAGAACGAAGCCAGATGGAGGCAGCGTGACAGACAGGAATATGAAAGCAACAGCTTTGATTATTCTGTTTTTTCTGCTCTGAATTCATGTAATTTTTATGCTGCGCTGGACAAAAGTCCAGTTGATACGGCCTTCAGTTTTCCTGTAGGTCCCACACAGATAAGGCTTTGAAGGGGTAAGAGATTTAGGAGGTGACAAGTGCTAACCAGACCACCGGGACCAAACAAATGCACCCTCAATCTTCTTTTTCCAATGTGTTTTAATTATTTCACAAAATGCGCTGTGCTTGCTGCAATGGACCAGCTGTGAGTCATGAGTGGAAACACTTTGAATGCTGGAGTAAAAGGAATCATCAATCAAAGGACTGAGTGTCACAGTTGTGACATTTTCCTGTATTCTGAGATAAAAATCAGTCCTGTGGGTGGGTTGGACGGTGCATGCAGCTTTTTCTCGACTCACTCCTCACCGCTTTGGCCTTCCTGGTTTGACCTACATTTCATGTCGCCTTTATATGCATGTAAACATAGTTTAGTGGTTAAAAAAAAAAAAAAAGGTTCTGGGTTTGGTCAAATGGGAGAACATTTTTCAGTTCGTCTTTGAGTTAGATTGCAGAACTGTGTTTATTGGTCTAAACCAACAGGATTTCAAATGGTGGATATACGCGGGTGTTTGTGGGTTCAAACATTCGCAGGGTGTGCACCTTGGCGACTATGGATAGAAATGGTGTAGGTGTGTGTTTGTGTGCAATGCGTACAGTATATTTTGTGTATCTGTGCAGTCAGAAATTAGTGCTTGGAGGGTCAAGTTTATTCTGGTCATTTGTGATAACCCACACATGACTAGTTGAAGTTGACTTCATGCATTTTATGCAGTTACAGTTAAGTCTTGCACGTACTCACATCTGATGTTTAGCCTTTAATAAGCATGAAGCCCAAGGTGCTCGAGGTTATTCTGTGGCCTAAAAACAGTTGAATTGCACTGACTTGTGCGTATGCGATTGTATTTCTTTCAGCAGCACCTTGTAAACTGTCCGCCCGCTGTTATCAACCTGCCATCGGCTCTTCGCAAGTCAAGCGCACCAGAAAGTCTATACAGAGCGGCAGATATGATTATACATCTTGGCAGGAACAGTGTGCATGCATCACTGTGTTTATGGGCGCGTGTGCACGCATGCATCACAGCGTGTCCTGGTTTGAGGAGCGAACCAACTCATGGAACACTTGACAGAAGATATATACCTTTTCCAGAGCAAAGGGAAACAAAGGCAGGCTCCAAATGATACATGGCTCCTCGAAGAGGCCCGCAAGAGCACGTTCTCTTTTCCGCCATCAATTCCTCGTCTCCAGGTACACCCAGCTGTGAACCCATGAGCTCCGTTGGACGCATTTTGTTCATTTTTAACGGTCCTTTTAACGTGACAATAATATCTCACAGCCAGCCTGTCTGCTATCTCCCAGCATGTGCTGACTCGAATTGAACCCAGCAATCCTGTCAGTTCCTCCTTTGCCAGTTAGGCAGACTGCTCTTCTTTTCTCTTTTTTTTATTTTTATTTCCTTATCATGCCTTTTTTATTTGCTCCTAAACTTTCTTCCTAGAATCTAGACCGTTCCCTTCTTCCTCCTTCTCGTAGGTAGGCCTCTTCCTTTGCCAGACGGAGGAACACAGTGTTCCTTTGTTATTTCCAGGGATTAAGTCTAGATAACAACCGCAGCCACTCAGGCTCAGCAGCACATCAGCGGCTTTCTATCTGTGGCTTTACATGCCTTAATTGGGATTTTAGAGGCATGTCCCCACAAAGGGAAGGGATTTCTGAAAATCTCAGCTATGGGTTGCTTTGAGACATTGGACGCCTCTTATAAAAAATAATAATAGCTGTTTCTTTTTAATGTCTCCTAATATAAAAGCAGATATAGTAAGTTGTGCTATATGTCGTGATAGAAACTTTTAATCAGCTTTTGCACATGCTCATTTGCTGCACTTCCACTCGGGACAGAGGGATGATACATTACCGTTTGGTCCTGCTCCAGTTGACCCCTCCCCTTGACAACGGTTGCCTAGTGCCACAACTGGAGCCCATCACTAGGGCGGGCTGACAGCCAGCCTGCCAGATGTGAGGCCTTCTCCACGCTGTCTGTAATCCAAGCAGAAACACAAACTTCAGGTACGCACACTCGCACGTACACAGATAACTAAACACTCGTAAAGTATAGCTTATCACGTAGCACTCCGCAATTACCTGCCGAATATATGACTGCCTTTACTCTTTTTCTGGGGTGTGCTGTCGAACATGAGAGACAGTTTCAGAAGTGGTATGTGGACCTCCCTGTTTTCCATCCAAACCTGGGAGTGACCTTGTTGTGGTCACAGATTCCCCCCTGTGTAAAGCAGCCTCCTTCAGGACCCTGCTATTAGCGGCTTTTGTGGGGCAGAGTGGCGACATCTTAATGGCACACAGACAAGAAGAGGCTACAGACCCCTGCACCCTCCTGCACTGAGAGCACAGCTGACTGCAGGGAATGTGGACTCATCAGGATGTATGCTGACAGCAGCTACCAGGGGATGGTTGGGATTTTTTGTTCACACAAAGATAAATGAAGTACTTATTTTATATTGTTGTTACAAGAAACTCTTGACAGCTTTTTACAGACACTAAGGAACTTGTCCATGGTAATTATAAGCAGGGAACTAGTACTAGGAACTAAGAAAAGGAGCCTTTGTGCTGAAATATGTTTTTATTTATGTTCCAGTTTGCAATCCAGTTTGGATTTTGAAATTCTGAGAAATATTTGACCTTGAAACCATTCTTAGCAAAAGTGGGGTTGGGTGGCTGTAGCTCAGGAGGTAGAGCAGGTCACCCATTGATCGGAAGGTCGACGATTCGATTCCTGGCTACCCCAGACTGCATGCCAATGTATCCTTGGGCAAGATACTTAACTCCCCAAGTTGCTCTCCAATGCAGCTGTTGGAGTATGAATGTGTGTGAATGTTAGATAATAAAAAGCACTTAGCTTAGAAGTTACCATGGAAGTGCTTGTATGAATGGGTGAATGTAAACGTGTTGTATAAGCTCAGACAAGAGTAGAAAAGCACTATATTAAAAACTAGGCCATTTAATTTCCCAACTCTGCAATATACTACAAAGGATTTTGAAGATCTCTCACTGCGATGAACAAGGATGAGTTACCAACAAGGAACTGCTTCAACGATCAGGCACACATCGCCTTCGCTGACACCATTATTGAGTCCCAACTTTGATTCGCAGGATACATCCTTCGCCTACCTCCTGAACGACTTCCAAAGACTGCCATGACCTGGACCTGAATGGGTAAACGCAAGCAAAGATGACTGAAGATCGCTTGGAGCTGGATGTTCACTGAAGATCCGAATGTTGTCAGCATCACCTGGGATGATGCCGAACTAGCTGTGACTGAAGTCACTGGAGACCTATTGGGAACCTTGTGGTGGACTTTCCGTAGACCGGGTGTTTGACTGCGAGCCAAAAAAAAATGAAATGCATCATATTGTATATATTTATGAAGGACCATGCCAGTCAGTGCAACATGCTGCTTACTGATGTATCTTTCAGTTTCTGTACTACAGTGAAGCTGCATGGCTCGGAGAAATGAGATATATCAGACTATGCTATGTATTTGCTTAAACTAAAGTGAAATATAGAACATTTTCTGCCATATCATTGAAAGCGGTCTGAAAATCTGTATATTCTTCTGTGAGTTAAGTATTGTCAGGCTCTCATAAACTACTTTAACAGAAATGGTAATAATGTCTGTGGCATTCAGGGTCATTCTGCTAAAACTGTAACAAGTAAAACAGATTTGGGCTACTTGGAAAACCTTCCAGAGGCCCTGAGAAGTAGTGTCATTGAGCTAATAAGTCACCATTTCCGATATTTTAAGTGCTCCGCCATGCCAAACCTTACCAGACTCTAACTTTGCCTGTCCAGTCAAAACATTGGAATAAGTGTATTTGTTGGTTTGTCTGGCTGTTATGCTTTTAACCTAAGGTTACATTAATAATGAATTTTTATATGGTATAACAGAGCAACAGAGCAAGACTGTGTAAACTTGAGGGAACAAAGATGTGGTTAGTGGACAATCCATCTGTCCCTGTTAGCACAAGTGTTAATAGGTTAGTGGCCACAAATTAATGCGCTCCCATTCACATGGACCGAGGAGGACACAAATCATAAACTTTGAAAGCTTGAGCGGGCCGCTGCCCAATGATCCAGACCAGGTCAAGACTGACAAATGGCTGCCACGTGACCATATCCTTGTTTCATGGCATCGGAGACAGTTCACAGTGAGTGCGTAGCATCAGATAGCCTTGTTAATGAGCCTTATCTGAGGTGGCGTCTGGCAAACAGCCAGCAAGAGAAAATAAGACTCAGTGGGAGGAGATTTTAAGAACATAAACAGATGCTCTGCTCGCAGATTTGAAAAACAGCATTTCCCTCGCCTTCTCAAAAAAAAAAAGTTTCTGCAATCAACCCCAGCGTGGTCCTCTGAGTAAAACTTCGAAATCAGAAGAGACTTGCAGTAGCAACAGTGGTAGCCCTCAACCTTTATGCAGCCGCCCACCCCAAACCTCTCCTATTTACCTCATTTTCCAAGTCTTTGCTCAGTCACAGGCCACGAGTGGTAAAATGTAAACAGAGCGTCCCGCTATGACTCACAGGGAGCTCCTTTATCATAGCAACTTGCCAACATAGCAGCAACTACCCAAGAAGAAATGAAGAAGGAAAATACAGCACATTTGTGCACGCATTTGCACTAACTATATTGATCATGAAAGTAGGAATGGATTTATCTTGCTATAAATATGTGATTAAGAGGCAACAGCAGCGAAGAACTGAATAGATTAATCTGCTCATTTAGATAACTGTGTTTATATTTTGAGAAATCAACTATAATTAATTTCTGTAATGTATTCCTTGTCTAAGGAAATTTGGCTGCGCGTTTGACAGATACTGTCTGTATTTGCTTAAAGTAAAAAGAATGAACTTGTAACCCAGTTACATGGATAATAAAACATTAAATGCATTTAACATCTTTTTTACACTGCAGCTGTATATCACTCGGGGTGGCCTGTGGCTTCATTATCACTCTCTTGGTATTGTGAATGCTTTGCAAGGCTAACATCAAAGGCCTCCATAAGTCAGCTGGTGTTTGGCTCACTGCTCATCAAGCTGGCGCAGACCAGGCTTGAACTCCAGAAGCTCTGGCCTCAGTTCCACAAAGAAAGCAATGATGTCAAAATTTCTGGACACGCTGCAACATCATACCACTCTGAGGCTTGCGAGGAGCTAAGAGCTCTGCTGAAATCTGGAGATGGAGGTGCGATCATAAATCAGAAGTCCCTCACACTCTCTCACTCCTCACTAATTTCAGTGTTTTCTCTCTCTCTCTCTTTTTCTCTCTCCTTCCCATCCAGCCCCTCGGCCTCTCTCAGCCAGCGACGGCACATTTTAAACCCATTAGCAACTGGTCTGCCAGCTTTACATCAGCAGAAAACCATAAATTGTTTTATTGGATGAAGTTTCTGTAAAGTGATGAGCTCAGCGTTACTGATTCCCGGTACACTGCTAGCTTAATGTGCAAGTGAAAGTGTGCCTCTTGTCAAATATTCAAGAAGAAATAATTATTATTTCCAAGCCTTCTGACATTTGATTACTGTCTTGTGTGCATTCGTCACACCTTTCTCCAAATCTGTGTCACTAGGCTTGGACCTTTATAGTGTTTAAATTGAATTTACTGTACAAATATTTGACTTTTTATTTCTGATTTTGCAAGAGGCCATCCGTTATTTCTGCAGGCATGTGCTTAGCAAGCAAAAAAAGTCACCGGTGCTTTTAGTAAACGTCTGCACGCTGTAGTGCCTTCTGTGCAAAAACTGCTGATTTATGGCACGTCAGCTGCGCCTCTCCAACGATGCGAGGCTGTCTCCTCAACTTTATCGAAGAAAGAGCAACTTGTGTGAAGTTGTTTACATTAGTGCCGAGCTCCCCCACAACTCCACCCCCGCCTCCTTGCTCACACCAGCCCATCCAATTCACACAGCTGTGTGCAATGCAAACACTCTGAGCCCCCTTGCATTGCATTGCCAGGGCAACCAAGTCCAAAACCAGGTATACCTACTATCCACTTGGCAGTCAGCCCACGAACCCTCAGTGAGCCAGATATCCATTCCACATCAGTTCCTCCGATAATGTCATGGACAATAAAGAAAGAGGGTCATGGTTTTTCAAACTCACCCTCAAGGAGGCCAGGTGGTGGAGGGTGGGATGTGGGTGAATAAACCAGTTTCCATTAACTCATTATTGCTGTTTTCAGCTGTTGCTGTGGAAATGTGCTTTCATCCAGACACTCAGCTACCCTCTTACCCCCCTTGTAATCCACCCCCAGCAGTATATACACCACATGTGGAATAACACATTGGTGCGTCAGCAGGGTACAGGGAGGAATGCTGTCTTAGGAGGCAGGTGCGTCACATCAGTACTGCCATGCAGCATGCACAGGAAATATTAATTCCATTACTCTTGTCCCCTGCACTGCAGACCCCTACAGCGACTGTTTAGTGTTTGCTTTCCACTGTAAGAGGACCAAACAGAAATCAGTTAGAGTAGCGGGTGTGAACTGGAATATAAAATCGATGTTGCCATTAGCAGATTGTGTTCATCATTCAGGAGTGTGGGGGAATATACATGGCAACGTGGAAAAATTAACAATGCCTGATATATCTGACCTACAGTGTCAGTGATCAAATTGAAACCACTATAGATAACAGCGGTTTGATGATGCACTTCTAGTGTAACTAGAATGCTTGATTTATAAGCTTTAAAAATCAGCCGCGCTCAGTGCAATAAACTCAGGGATTGCAGCTGCTTCCTGTCTTTGGTGGGACCATTCAGAGCTGGCTTGTGGCATAGAATATACAATATATATTTGTTTAGATTATGGCTAAAGTGATGACATTATCAATAATATCTTTTTAACTACAACAGTAAACTGCACCTTCTGAACACGATGGAATAAACACATGTACAGACCTGCCCATAAAAGAGAGACACTAATAATGACTGAAGTGTGTTTGACAAAACCAGCACTGAAGTTGTGGCTTTTGCCTTTGACTGCAGAAATCTATGCTCTGAGCCTGTTTGAGCATCATTATACAACAGCAGGATTCACATGCTGCATTAGAGCCCATTTAAGGCCGATACCAGTGTTTGGTGATTTAAAACGCCGACATATCGGCCGATATTTTTTTTCTCCTTTCGGACACATGAAACTTAAACAGATTTCCGTAACATTTGTTACATGTAATTATTTACTAAGATGTTATTTCAAAATAATCATGCTTTAATGTCACAAAAGTCACGGATTACTCATTTACGCTCTGCTCGAGTCTGCTCGTATCAGCTGGTTGGTTCCAAACATGCCTCACCAACAGGGAAGTTGCAGAGTGCCCCCTGGGGGACAAACTATGCACCATCAACACTCGTAACATGATTAACCCTATAACACCAGGCGATCGCCCCTCATTCACCTGTTACCCACCCTTACTTGCCGTGAACAGCTGGTTAACACCGCTAAGAGGTCAGATCAAATGTACTTTGCATTACCGTAATTACGCGACTGTTTGTCCTATCAGAAAAATTCAAATGGTTTCTAAAAGCTAAGAAATTGTGCTAATAGAATTATTACGGTAATTGTTGCTGGAAGTCCACGAACAGCGGGACATTTGAAATACATTCTGTCACCGACGATATCGTTATTAAAAGGATTAAAGGGTGGTTCTCCAGTCTCTTCTTCACTTTTTCAATTTTCATTTATCGGCTGTGATAAATGCTGATATCGACTGATATATCGGCGGTGCCAATATAACGATCGAGCCCTGGGCACCAACCACAAACTGAGAGACTTGAATGCATTTACTCTTGTGGCACAACAGAAGTAACTTTGATAATTACCTATAATTCTTCAGTTATGGAATGTAGGAGGGAGTTGCAGGGATGGAGTTTGGGGTTATTCTTGGGTTCATAATTCTTAAACCCCTATGAAATACATTGCTGGTTGTTATTAGTCTTCCCAATGTCTTTGTAAAAAAAAAAGAAGAAGAGTATAAAATGGAAGCAAATGTCTCAGTTTTTCTTTTTTTATTAGTGTTTAACCAGTGTTCATTCAAGATTTAGAAGGCAATAATAGAAAAGTAAAAACTTGCCTGTTTAAAATGTGTATAGAAGTGAACAAAAAAACTGCTTCTTGTCTCCTTCCCTAGCAGTTAAAGACACATTGCTATGTGGCATTACGTTTTTAAAATGATCTACATTCATGAGTTTTGAATACTGAAGCAGAATTTAAAGCACACAACACACGCATTCCTTCATTTTTATATGGACTCTCACTCATGTCAAATTAAGTCTTCACATCTGAACTTACTGTTGCATCGACTGGTGGCAGCTGTCTGACGTCTCCCGTCTCCTGGAGTGTCTCCACATGGCTGACTTGCATCATTTAAAATGACTGGGTAGGTGAAAGCGAAGGTGTATATTGGCTGGGTGGACTTTTGCCATTGAGGGTCCAGTGTTGAGTCTTTTCAGCCACTTATTGTTCCAGAACTTCATCCAAGAAACACAAATTCAGCCGCACTTAAAAGACTTTATGAAACACATCATTCTTATCCCAAGATGATGTCTTACTTCAGGACGAATTTATCAAGCATGAAGGCTATAAGGAGCTTTCAGTGTGATTGCTTGTGCTTGGAGTGCAGCTACAACTGTAAATCTTTATTTTTCTTTTAAACCATTTCTGCCACATTCTTCTTCAAAAGAGAGGGTGAACTCACCGTTTTCAGACACGTAGACTTAGAGAGAACATATTTGTGTGCTGGGGTGGGCATAGCGACCTGGGGCAGGGGGTAATGAATCAGCTGAGGTTTGAGAGAAGGAGAGTATGTACAGTCTGGAGCAGAGCAGCTTGGATTTAGGAGGGCAGACAGCTTGGTATTCTGTTTCTCATCAATAAACGATTACATCTCCCTCCACTCTACAAACACTCCATGTGTACCGACTCTACATTTCATAATCTTCCCTTATTCACATACTGTCCTTACAATCCAGTCACTGGTTTGACGTGAATGGGTTGCTAGCCGGAGGACTTCGCACGGGGCCGAGGGATGCCAGGGATTGATAATATCCAAACCAAAAACAAGATCAAGCTGTGCCTGTACTCACGACTGACTAAAGCAGAGAGAAAGAACACAGCAAGGGTCGTCGAGGCAAATTTGCAGGAACATTGATTTAAAAGTGAGAAAGGGTGTTCAGAGAAAGTCTCAGAGAAGGTGGTGAAAAGAAGGGAGAGATCAGAAAGGCAGATGCAGAGACATGTGGTGTTGAGCAAGACCTGACCGGAACACATGTGAACGTGCGCTACATGTCCGAGGACACGTTCAAAATCCAGGCGCTGAACTCATCTGAGACATAACAACCGAAACGTGCGGCGCCAAAACACCCGACTTGACGCATGAACACAACCATATGTCAGAAAGAGACGGGGAAAAACAATGGCCGCGCGCCCTGAGATATGCAGCTAAGGTGGTTGACTGGGGTCAGGCAAGCAGAGGTCAACCACAGCTTTCAGTTCTGATTTGTCACACTGTTAGTCATAGTGGTTACGCTGCAAGGAAGAGACATTAGGAGACGTCAGAGGCGTAATTGGTTAAGTGCACCAATGAGGCTGCAGTCGGCTGGTAAATGTTTGATGGCAAAGTGCTGGGAAAACGACAGATTTATTGTGATGTTTTCTTTTCTCTGTTTCACTGTTGAGGTTGATGCTAATTAAAACAAGTAGTTTCCTGTTTTTGAGTGAACAAATTAGGATTGTAGACATAATCTTTTTATTTACGTGCTGTTGTTTGTTGAACATTCGCTGATTGTGCAAGTCTGAGCGGTCTCATAGGAACAATCTGATCTTCTAGTTTTGGGAATATTCGACTGGATGACAGGAAGGCAGCCACAAGAAGACACTGCGCAAGAGAACAAATTAGAAGCACAAAGAGTAGATCATCAAAAGAGGCCCTTTTCCTCTCAAAATATGCTAGCTAACTCTAAAACACAGCCAGTGTTTTGAGGCCAGTGAGGCCTCAATGCCAGCAACAGCCCGCTCTCTTTTCCTGCTGTTAGTGTTTTGAAAAGAGCTCAGTGCTGCTAACTATCAATTGCGCGTTAAACAAGAGCCGTTATCAGGGTTAAATCTGAAGATGAAATGGTCTGGAAAAGAGTCCTTGTGATCCAAGAGGGGAGAACATATAACAACAGGAAGAGGAGCAAGTTTCAATGGAGAGGCAAATACTTTCTTTTGCTGTCCTTATGCTTCTAATTGTTAATATGATTTCGTTTAATTGAAGGTAATGTGAGAGGATGAGCATAGATTTTCACACTTTTATAGTGGTTGCTTAAAGTTTTTGTGGAAAATGCTAAATTCATTCTGAGCTGATTAAAACAAAAGTACAGGCATGTGTTTAGCGGCTTTGTGTTACTTTGTTTTCTTGCTTTTACTTATGCAACACATTTATCCAGTATTTTATTTTACATCCATCCAGTTTCTTCCACTTATCCAGTTCAGGGTTGCGGTCGGGCTGGAGCCTATTCCAGCTGCCATACGGTGAGAGACAGGGTACACGCTGGACAGGTTGCCAGTCTGTCACAGGACTAACACAGAGAGACAGACCAACATTAACCTAATGTGCATGTTTGAATGTGTTTGGATTGTTCGAGGACTCCAGAGTACCCAGAAAAAGCCCACACAGACAAAGAGAGAACATGAAAACGCCACAGAAAGGCCCCAGTTGGCTGCTGGATTAGAACCCAGGACCTTCTTGCTGTGAGGTGACAGTGCTAACTACTGCATCATAGTATTTTATTTTATTTCACAGTATTTATTTACTTTTAAATTTGACCTTTTAAAGGTTTTAAAGTAGGGAGTGGGAGGAAGGACACACAGGAAATGGTCTGGGGTGGATTCAAACCCAGGCCTTGTCTTTGCTAGAACAGCTTTCGGGTGGATGCTGAGAATAAAATGTGTTGTTTACATTTTCTAGAGACTCATATTGCTTAATGCCAAAGGGATCCAAAAACAGTGCAAGCTTAAAACTATGGTGAGAGTGAACTCTCAAATGAATATTTTGCCTTCTTTCCTCAGGCTCAACAGCTATGTTGCAGTAATAGTAATAGTAATAACTATTAACTAACCAGAAACTTTCATTTGCCAGTTAAAATCAAGGAAAGCGCAGACTTTGCTTGTCCTGTGCAAATACAACAGAGGAACCACAAGTGGTGGTGTGCAGTATGTACATCACATCAAGTTTTGTTACCATTTCCTGAAAGTGCATGCGAAACATAAACAATTACGATGCAAGTGATTTCAGAAATAGTAACGCCACTGAATGAAAACACTTTTTCCTACTTCTGGGTCCGATTCTAGTTCGAACATGTACAGTTTAACCCGCGTGCTTTGTTACTGGCCAACATCTCTCACAGGGCTACACCTATTCTCATTGAATACATTTCCCACACGTAGGCTTTACTTGGGTGGGTCGCTCAGGCATATTAATGACCACCCAAGTATATTTGATGACTCATTTTAGCATTTTTTTTTTTCATCCTCTGAGAGAATGGTGCCAGCTGCAGGCAATAGGCAATCCTCTCGCTCTTACTTTGAAAGTTCAGTTGCTACTAACCAGCTCCCTTGGGCCCTTTTATTCTTGCAGTTGCCAATTGGATGGCTCTGTAGCCAAGTCACTGTTAGGGCTGTCTTCGGTCTCACGCTCACTGTAACTGTAGAATACTGTACAGTGGGTGGAGAACAGGCTCATACGCCTGTATGCCAACCTTAGGACACTGACTGTAGCTGGTAGTCTTTATGTTCTGCAGAGTCCATCCACAGGATGAGGTGAAAAAGCAGTTTTGTTTTTTTTTAATCCAGCGTAATGTTCTTGGCAATTAAAATATTTAATGTGGATCTTTTCGAGTGCGCGGGCGCACAAAGTCTCATCGCAGTCTATGGGTTTCTATGTTTCATTTGCAGGCATGCAGAAATGTCTGGAACATTTTCTTTGTCATTTTGCCCCCTGCTTTATTTATTCGTAGTAGAGTGTGCCTAATCTAGCCTGGAGACTTAATCCAGATGTAGGATTATGTGGAGGAAATGTGGCGTAATTCTCACAATCTCTACCTCAAGGCAAACATTAGCTCTGACAATAAATTTTCTCTCAGATCAGGTTCAGTTCACTTTAGGAGCTGCCAAGGATATAACCTGCCGTCTCAGGTCACCGGTCAGCAACTTACACCATCGCTGAAGGACAAATACCTACATGTTTAAGTTGCACGTGAGGGCCTGATACCACACGTGCATGCATGTGCACAGATGTGAGATGTATGTTAGCCTGTGGTTCTGATAATATTTGGTTTAGCTGGAGGCGATATAACACAGATATGCAGCATCATCATATAACAAAACTGATATCAAATGCATTCCTTGAGTGCTGAATGGATAGTTTTTAGAGGTTTTTTTTGGAGTTTGCAATAACGTAAAAAACCAACCCTTCTGGGCTCATATTTATGACTGCAGGGTAAGGCTGCTGAAGTAGTTTTTTTGGTGCTCTTGTTGTCCCACAGGAACAAACCACTGCGAAGTGACGTGTCTCTGTGAAACCATGGCAAATCATCTTGCATGTAGCATCTTTGAGGTCCTAGCGCAGCCGGTTTGCATTAAACTCTCTGCTCACTGTCATCAGGCTTGCGTCACAACTATTATCTAGAATAACTGGAGTGCTACATGATAGACTGGTAATTCACCGAGTGGTGGGAAATGGAGAGCCAGGGCACGCACAAGAACACACACAGTTACAGTAATCATTATAAGAGCTGGGGTCATTATGCCAAAATAAACAAATTACACACCGTACCGCAGCCAATCATGGGATGCATAGTGCAGTTTTGGCTGTGCACTCTAGTAAAGATAAGGGGGCACCGTCACCCACAGCTAATGACTCATATTATATCCATTGCAACACCGAGCCCTTCCAGTGACGTGCATTTCATGTCATTCAGCTTGGTGTTGATAGAAATACTGAAATGTCTCTAAGTGAAATATTCTTGTGTCTCAGGTTATTATGCTTGAATAATCGCTCTGCGTCAGCACAACCAGCTGCTGCGGATACTGCAGTAAAGAAAATATGTGCTTCCTCCGGTCTGACAGAGGATTCATCTTAGAAAGAGAAAGAGCAGCTGAACGATATTCCAAGAAAAGGTCTTGAAAATCCAGATTCTACCAGTTTTGCTCTTCAATTTGCCAAGGGGGCATTTGACAGCCGGTCGACAGGTACCGGCTTCAGACGCGGTCGGGGTGACGCAGAGGGTCACGATGATGTCCGTACAGACTTCCCAGCACTCAAGGAAGGAGTGCGATGCCATGTTCAAAGTGTTCACTTGTCGGTGTGGAATGTTTGGCGAGCAGGGTGAGTCTGTTTGAAGTGAGTGTGAGTGTGTGCCTGTGTGTGTTTGTGTGTCTGAGCAAAAATAGTCATTGCAGGCGTTTTGTGCACACTGGCCAGGCATACCAACCTTGAAGCCAGGTGTACCAGCCAGCTCACAGGAGGGATCATGAGAAACAGTTTAGTTACACATGGCACATCCAGGGCACAGCTACCTGCTGAACATGCTTATCGTCTCAGCCATCACACATCTGTTCAGATCACATAAAGAGTGAGTCAAAGTCAGCCAAACACATAAAATTCAACACGGCTGATGTTATGCCAGGTACACATACCTCTTTTTTTATTACTATTTTTACTTGAAAATTGTATTTTTAGTTTTTTTTTTTTTTTAAGGGTTCTATGAACTGTTTTTTTCTTTTCTTGTTAATCGAGACCAGTGTTTCTCAAACTCTGGGGTGCTCACCGGGGTCATGACAGGTGGAGTGCAAACGACCCGGGAGAAAAGTCACGCGGAACAAATTCTGAACATCGAATGAATTCTCACAGTGGAGAATTAAAAATGTTAGCAGGTACAACAGCACAGCGACTAGCTGTACATAGAGCTGTCATGCTGCCGCTTCACCAGCGAGGGGGACCCTCGGCGTGAAAAGATTTCATCCGGCGATGTGGGTCATGACGGGAAAGGTTTGAGAGCCACTGGTCTAGACTTCTCACTGATGTGCGAAAGAGGTGCACACTCACTTTCTTTAAAAAAAAAATACAATGTGTACTTTTGGACAAATAACAGAGCACCAATCAGCTGCCTCTCCAGGGAATGCCTCCTCCAGTTGACAGGGCCCAGCTCCACCATCCTGACCTGCAGTTAGTGACGGCAGTCTTTGTTATGCTCTGCTGTAGGTTCTGGTTAGCGTGGCTCTTCAGCTCGGTTTCGAGCGCACAACAAGGACTATCGTCGCCAGCTGTAGCCCATGACGGTGGAGGTAGTGTCTGTCCAGGACCAGCACAGGTTGTCCATCCCTGCACAGGGTGTGACAGATTCAGCCCTGTCACACATAAGGAAAGGTGTCTGAAGAACATTAGAATATCTTTTGATGCATTTTCCATCAACCACATGTAGTGCCACAGATCCATAAGGAACAGCAGTCACTGCAGCCATAACATGACTAGTGTAGTTTCACTGACACTGTACTGGCCTCAATAAGTTGTATTATTTTTGCAAAAATGTTTGCACACATTCATTTGTAAATAATGCACACTTTCCACTGATGTTTTGTAACTTTTATTTTGATAAAATCAGTACAATATCTGCAAATCCGAGCTCAAGAATAAAGAATGACCAGAAAGTCTGTGGTCACGTATTTCAGATTGCACGCAGGTACTATAAACTTGAAGTAGACCAGGCTACTGCTGTGCAGAAGGGAGCAGTAAGGAACTGATGGGAAAGGAGCAGCAGTGTTAGACAAACAGTAGCCTGGTATCCAGGTAACGCCAAAGGAAAGGGGTCATCAGGGACTGAGAGGCCCTGCTGTCAGAGGATGACTTCAAGTAGAACCCTTTGTTGAAGAGGATTACCTTTGGTTCATTCCCCACTAATGACTACACTTAGTATATTCCCACAAACTGCATGCACGCAATTTTGCATGAACACGAGCACTGAAACCAAAGCGCGCACAAGCTTTGGTTTCACAAAGATGCACGTGTCAAAATAGAAAACAACTCCGTGCAAAGGTGCTTCAATGAAAACAGACACTCTGTGCCTTTCTGTTGGCAGATTCAGATTTACCTTGGACGGCAGCTGTTTAGGTGGCGCCAGCTTTAGCACGTTGTCACGAAAATCATCAACATGGCTCAAAAAGAATACAAGAAGCAGCATTCTCCGCCCGCCTCTTCCTTGTCTGTGTGTCTAAAAGCTTCTCTTTGAGTGTGTGAAGAGGCCCGTTGGTCAATGCAGAGCAGGTTCTGGTAAGGGGTGGAGCCTGGAGTGTAGGCTCCGTATGTTTAGTATACTCATGGAATTTAAAGACACACTGCTCCAATTAGTCCGTACATGCTCAGTGTGTGTTTATGCTATTAATGTATCTACTTGGTATAAAAAGCACTCAGACAAACTCAAATGGCTGCGTAACTAACAGTAAAACCGGATATAAAAATCAGCATATATTTATAAACTAATGAAGATCCATTATCATCTAATAATTATGTCTAATTTAATTTCTTAATAATATCTGGATAGAAAGTATAAGGATGAATTTGTCACCTCGAATACACTGATGTTTTCTTTTTTGTGTGCTTTTCACTTCATACAGCTGTAGAAGTATGAAAACAATCAATGTGATAAGGTTTGATAAGTGCAATATCATGTTCAAATAATAACAATGTGTGATACCAGGTAAGGGGATGTACGAGTATATGTGGAGGATGTGAAATAAGAATAATGTTTTGACTTGATGTTAGTGTGGGGGTATGGATAAACTGTATTGTTCTTGTAATGTAATGTTTTTTGTTCTTGGGGTCCCTGTATAAGCTAAAGCAGCTTCTTGGGAGTTCCCCCTTTTTTACAAATCTTACAGGGGTGGTGTTGTGCACATGTACCTGTCTTAAAGGTTTTTGTTGGTTCTGTAGGATTTTGTAAATAAATACAAAATAAATTTGATCACCACTCTATACAACTTACCCATTTGAAACAGTTTACCCAGACCATTTTTGTTTATTGACACAGACGGACTTCGCATTTATCTTATGGTTCTTCAAAAGTTCAAGATGCAGATTACCTTTCTGCTATGTTCATCTTTAAACACAGAGGAGGTTAAAGAGGTTGCTTCCTCGAAGAGAAGACACAGAAACAGCCTGGCATCAGACAGACCTGTGACTTTGTTAAACGGTAACTCACCTCTATGTGTGCTGACTCAGAAGGGTTAATATTAAATGAGAAAATCTGAGCATAATTACTTCACAGTAATAAAGTTTGTCTTGATAGCTGGGGATCAATCCGCCAGGGCCTCTGAGTTTGGCCACTGCCCGGCACCCGAACCATACGATGCCTCCATGCCTACAGGAGGGCGGGCCTAGCCGAGCACTACGGCCGCCAGACACTCTCCCTTGAGCTCCCTCCCTGACTCCTGGGTGGGGCCCCGGTAACCCTATCCCCGGCAGGGTAAACAGTTCCCTTGTCGTATATTTCCATAGGGGTTGTTGGGATTGCTCTTTGTCTGGCCCCTCACCCAGGACCAGTTTGCCATAGGAGACCCTACCAGGAGGCAACATAGCTCCTGGGATCACCGGGACACACAAACCCCTCCACCATGATAAGGTGGCAGTTCATGGAGGAATTACCAGATTATAAAAATCTCTGATATTTTCCCCCTTACCTTAAAAAAATAATTAATAAATAAAATGATGTAGAAAAGTTAGAAATTGCTGCATAAAAATGCATCCGAATACAAGAAATAATATGTGACGTTTAAAATCTTGGGGTGAGAACCCACATGCCAACTTATCACCTGTGATATCCCCACTCACAAATGAAAACCACACCCACATGTGGACTGATCATGAGCTTGTTTACTCTGTATGTTCAGTGTTCAGGACTCCTACCATTTGCAGCAGCGCACGAGTGCTTATAATCTCTAGCTATCGAGACTAGTCTCGAGTGCTATCAGCAAAATACCATTTAGATTTTTAATTTACATACAGGTAGAGGCTTTCAAAATGTAAATAAGCTGTGTAATCCCCATACAGAGCATTTTTGTGGCCTGGCTTTAAATGGGATAGCTTAGTCAGTGGCCGAGGTTCGGCTCATCTTTATCGTCTAAACATGTAAAAGCGTGCCTCTGGCTCGGCTGAATGTTTGAACAGACTCAATCCAGGATTTATTCTCTGACCTCGACTAGTGCTTTTAAATCCCTCTGCTCAATTATGGTGAGCAGGTGAGCACACACGTACAAACAAAGGCAGGTACTGAAACATATGCAGAGGCTCAGTGAGAAAGCGCTATCTGTCTGCTGAGTGACTTTGACATTTCCCAGACCTTTACCTGGTGCAATGACATCACAGCTGTGCTCTGACCCCAATCTGAGGTCAAAAGGTGATGAGGACTTCCCCTATACTGCTTTAAGTTCCATGTGGCCCAGCCAACCAAAAAACAGGTCCCAGTTTGCTTAAGTCAAAGGTCAAATATTTTGACATAATCATGGCCAGATCCTTTTCCACTCCTCAAAACACAAACACAAACACAACCACATGGTGTAGAATCAGTGAAAATTTTCACAAGTACCTTGTTAAAGCAGCAGTTGTTACCACACTTTCATAAACATGAAGATCGAAAGGGCCCATCTGCACATGAGCCCTCGCCATGGCAACGCCGGTATTTGCCCACCGAGCACACCAAAACATTGCGCCGAGTCTCTTGCCACGTTCCTCCTGCCAATCAAAAGAGGAGGGCTGATGGAGAAATGACACAGCGAGAGAAAAGTGTGGCACATAACCAAAGGTTCACTTGATAACACAAATTAACGGATTTTGTTTGGCAGCGGCGGCTCCTGTTATATATCCTCTGAAATATGTGGTTGGGCAATATGTCAGAACTTTACAGCCATCCACTGTCAGTCAAACAGCCAATATATTGTTAGAGATTTGTGTGTGTGTGTGTGCACATGTGTGTGGGGATCACTACAGAAATATTACAAAACAAAACCAGGAATCTGGAGGACCTAAATGAAGGGAGCTTATTTCCCGCTTCTCCCATGAAAGTAACCTTTAGATAAACCTGTGGGAGAGCATCAAGTCCTATTGAACCCTGTTTACCTACAGTGATGAATGATTTAGCCAACCTCAATTAGTGGACAAGCAGTCATGTGGTGATGATCAATTAATCGAGAGCATTTGATTAGCAGCGCCTGAAAATAAAAAAAGATTTTAGTAGACGGGCAGAAACCCTGCACAGCTGGTTACCTAGCATGAGCTCCAGGATAGCTTGTTAGCTTAGAAGGTTGTCGGACCAGACAATGGAGGCCTGTGCTTTGTGCTACTGTACTGAACACTGAGCAGAATCTCAAGTTGAATTCTGAAGGGGGTAGACCACTGAATTAGTAACGTGAAAAGATAAGACCACATACACAGAATAAAAAAATAAACCCCAAATCAATGGATCTGCTAATTGCAGCCGGACATCTTCATCCAGTTGACCAACCCTACTGTCCACATTAAAGAAAGGAAGTGGCAGAAAAAACGCTCTTTGTTACAGTGAGTTCAGAATAAACAAAGATTTGTTAACTTGAGTTCTTACAAATGTGATTTCAAGGAATTTAGCATCTCAAATGGGCTCTGTGATTAATCTTTTAATTATGCTTCTTTCCCACTGAGAGTAATAAATTCTTTTCCCATCTGAATCATTCTGCCAGGGCTCTGTAACTGTAAATTGGAGGATTAACTACAAGTGTTTCTAATAATAGTGTTAAACCCAAAGACCTCGCTGGTCTTCATCTGATGTTATGTTTCATATGCGTGACTCAGTCTTAAAATGCTTAAAAGTGCATCATCAGCGAAATCATAGAGCATTTGTCATGTTATACGTCCGAACCCTGAAACTGCAGCCATTCAACCTAAAACCTGCGTAGTTCCCTAAAACCGGTGTGTATCTCTTAAGCGACACCTCAAAATCAATCTGCAAACCTTAATCCCAGATCTTGCTGCTGATCTGCGTCTCCTAAGCTGGAGCAACTTTCCACCTTGATGTCTTAAACCTGAAAATCCCGCCCTTTCTACGTCGAGGTCGTTCTTCCCAGTCGGGGATGAAAGCACGTTCTGTCAGTGAAAAGTTGAAAGGTTACCGTGTCGCAACCAAGAGGTCAAGAGCTGCTGGGAAATGGAACGGGCAAACTGCTGATGGACACGTTGGCGCTACTACTCTTCACACATTCCTGCCGTAACACTTCCTGTCCATCATGATAGATGTTGGGAATGTGGAGAAGGGAGGTGCTGCTGTGTTCATGGTAACAGGGATAAGTGGATGTCAAAACAGAGAAGCGTTGCATTCCACTACGTGCCTGTGGACTGCTGTTAGCTGGTGCATTGTGCGCATTCAAACATAATATCAATCTGTACAAGTGTCGCAGATTACAAAGAAGCTGCGTTTTGTGTTTGGCTGCCAACGCAGAAGCATGACAAACAGATTGGCACTTGTTTTATCTACATGTACCAACAATAACCATTTGCTACCTGAAAACTTAAAGTACTGACACTAGGGATCGTCATAGTTGAGCCAGAAAAGCCATTTTTTCCTGCTTTGCCAACATCCGTGCCTATATGCCCTGCAGCTGAATTTAACAACGATCTCTCGAACTTGAACTTCGCCAGCTCTCTTTGAAAGTCTCCCAGGTCAATACACTAGTCGCTACTCACTACCTTGACATTGGAGACTGTCGGGAGAATCTGGCAGGACCCCAAAAAAGTCAGAGTAAGATTCTCGATTCCCCCGGAGCCATTCTTCCATCAAGAGACAAGTCGGGAGATGAAAGGAGGAGAGAGGAAGAAAGAGGGGCCACACGTTCATCAGACTCAGTCTATGTGATCACAGGGCCCCGCAGCAAAACCATCAAACAATGGCCCCTGTGTGCCTGTGTGTGTGTGTGTGTGTGTGTGTGTGTCATCTCAGATAAGGCGGCCTGCTCTCTGTCTCAGCGTTTCTCTGCATCTCCTCTCTCTTTGCATTCCCCCTTGTTGCTGCTCCTTCTTTCCTCCTCCTCTGCTCTCTTTGTCTGGGGTGCTCAGAGGCCTCATCTGAGATGAAAGGCAGAGGAGATAAGGCAGGTAAGAGAGTCCAGGAAGGGGAAAAAAAAAGTGATAAGGAGGGAAACAATGAGGCCTTTGATAGCAAACTGTGTGCATCTGCGTCTATATATTTGTGCAGGTAATTGTGCCTATATGCCCTGCAGAGATGTGTCTAATCTCATATTTTGTAAGCACAAACCTTTGTTTTTCAGCTGGAGCAGGTCAAATGAGATGACAGGCAAAGGAGAGGCAACAATATAAAAATGACTTTCTGTTAACCTCCCATCAGCCCCCTTTCCCTGCATACTTTTTTATTAGCGCCCAATCGTCCAGTATTTCTGCTTCAGCCAGTCATTACCTTGCACAAGAAGAATCCTGCTAACACACGCACACACACAGCAACTCACCTGTTTCTCCCATTTGAGGCTCTGCAGCATTTTAGCTGCCACGGCCTTCCTCCCCTGTCCCTGCTGGGTGTGGTTTTCCAGTCTGTCCTGCTTTAGTCATTACAGCCTCACCCACCCACCTGAACTGTCCACTTCAGGCCAAACATCCATCTACCACCACTCTGTGTGTGTGTGTGTGTGTGTGTGTGTGTGTGTGTGTGTGTGTGTGTGTGTGCATGGGTGTGGGGGATGTGCATGTGTGTTTTGGCATGTGTGAGAAGATGCCCAACTTTCCCAGAAGGGTCATTAAAATTTTATCTCATTCGAATATGAGTGAGAAGGTGTGAGCGTGGGTGTTTGCGTGTACTTGCACACGAGGAAGAATGCCTGAGATTCGCGACGCTGCAGCTGTTCGCCAAAAGTTTGCAGAAAAAAGAGAACAAGACTGAATAGGAGACTTGTCACAATATCATTTCCTTGGACAATACATCATTCTTTGTGATCATGCGTACAAAGCATAAGAGACAATGGCATGTCTACTACGTTAATGTGTGTCTGTGGTAACAGGTGAGATGCACACTGTCAGACATTCCTGAGGATATGGATGCACGGAGACGCCTCGGGGGTTAAAGCTGACTGTGGGATATTTGCTGGTATTAGATATATGTGGAGGCACATGCAATGCTATGCCTGGGAATAAATGATGATAAAAATCTTTTAAAGAGAGTTAAAAAAAAAAAACTGCAAACATCTACCCAAAAGCACTACTTGCAGTCCTTAACATCTCCAGCTGTGCTAAATGTTGACATCTGTGATGGAGTATCGGGGTAGAGAAACGCACACATTCAAACTAAGTGGTGAAAGCAAAGTAAAGGGGGCCTCTGGACAAAATTTTCACCATTGGCTGCCCTACTTTCAGCTTACGGTCTCCTTTTTGCCCCCTGCTGTTCACTCGCTTGCACATTGGTGCTCACTGAGCAACATTCTGCAGTTCCTCGTTTGACCAACAGGAGGCAGCATGGGCAAAGAGATGCTGCGGGAAGCTGGGGGTTGGAGTTTGGTTGTCACACAGTATGTGGAGCTGTGAGACAGCAGGTGTTTGGAATATAACTGAATGAAGGGAATCCACAGTACAGTATACACTTAATGCATGTTTGTGTGCTGAAAATGTTGGGAATTAACACCCTGATTGATAGCAAATTTAATCTCAATATTCAGTGGAGAAAGCCTCTTTGATGCTGCCTCACAGGGAGGTTAATATCAGGTAAAAAGTTTTATCCTGTTATGTGAGACAAGCTGCACATTTTCTATGAAGGGTGAGCTCTGTTACAAGGATCGTTTGTCTGGGCCTTTGTGTGCACACTAATTTTTTAGGAGGTTTCAAGCATGTGGAGTTTAGGCCACACACACGCACACGGCTACACAAAAAGACAGCAAATCATAAGACGAGCCCCATATGAGTCAACCTAATGACCCGAGCCATTGCTAAGCAGCTCCAGCTGTCATGTCTGTTTGAAGTGACATGTAAGAAGGCGATTTACGAATAAGTTGGTTCAAATGCAAGAACGGCTCATATGAAGAGATCTGTGGCTCTGAGTGATGTAATGCTCTTCAAGCCATCATTTGCTTTGGGAAGGCATTTCATTAGCATCTAATTTCATGTTAAACTTCTTTTTGTATGTGACAGTCATATATTTACTGTATGTGGCTGAACGTCTAATAGTGGAGCTTATGTGTCAAATTTTAGTAAATTAATTATGCAACCGGCCACGTGTCATTAAATTATCTGTGCAGTTCCTCTTAGAAGTAACCTGATGGAAAACAGGAGGCGAGATTGAGAAATGTTCCTGCATGAGGCCGATTGAACTCAAGTGTTTTGCGATCTAGGAGCCCACATGTTGGTATCCGACTGAAGACAGTTTTTGGCCCAGACATCTGCTGGTAGCCAGCAGATGTCTGGGCCAAGACCTCTTGTCTGTTCATCAGTCATTATTTATGACTACAGATCAATTTAGTAGTTGTCAGATGAGAACTAGTAGTTTTCAAATTGCTTTTCTCTCCAAGGTGACTGATTACCTCCACACGACCAAAGCCTGCTCAAACATGATGGGTTAAGAGAACTCAACCGGACTTGTTCCATGAGATTAATGTATTCTGCAACTCACAGTCCAACAGAAACACACTTCTTTGGGCTTTTTGTGAGGTTAGAACGGCAAAACTTTCTGCTCTCAGGCCGACTGTTGCTAACTCTGCAACCTTCCTTCCTTCCATCCTCCCAGAGTGGTTTCCTGTGTGAACTCCTCTGTTCTCTTATCAGCACCTCTTCCCCTCCTCCTGTCTTCTGAGATGTCTGCTTTTGCTCTGAACTTGATTGTGCGCTCCGTCTCAGTTTTGCACTCCCAAATAGTCCCTTGCAGCCGCATGTGACTGTGACTTTGTGATTTTGTTTCTCCATTTATAACTCAGAGGGCACAAGCTCAAACGCGTGGCATTAAGGTGTCCTGAAAAGATATTATTTATAGGCCATTTATCTCTGTAGCAAATGATAAGGTTTGTGTTTGTAGTGATTAGGCTGCATGACAAACAAGACTCCCAAATTTGAACGCATCTGTCTGTCTGTGTCCTGGTATAACCTGCTGTCTGAGTTGCATGAGGACATCTTGGCAGCAGATCTCATTTCCAGCCCAGTTTCTCGTGTTTCTTCTGACGCACATTAAGTCACATTGTGGCAAACGCAAACACTGCTGAGCACTAACAATGTCTCCGCCAATCACTCGGGCTCACAGGCGGCACACATTAAAGTTTAGATGCACGCGTGTTAATGAAAGAATCGGTGTTATGAACTTATTTCAGTTTACCTGATGAAAAAATATGTAACAACTGATCAAAGACTTCATGATCACTGGTTCATTTTGTTACACTGTTTCCTATATACCTCAGAGCATTAGTTTCATGTGTTCCCCTTATGTATTCTTAGTTAAGCTCCCAGTGGCTTTAGACTTTAGTTCTACCTGTGTTTTTCCCTCAGTGTCCCTCCCTTTTGTATAAAGTCTCTTGTGTCTGTTTTCCTCAGTGTGTCTGTCTCTCTGTGTGGTGTCAAGTTTGCCTTTCTGCTTCCCTGTCTTCTCACTTCCTGTTTTATTTTGCCAGTCTCGTGTGTCCTGCATTGCTTCCCCTTGTCTCATTCGAGTCATTCTGTTCACCTGTACCCCCAGCTGTTTCCACTTCCCCATTATTCCCCACTTTAAGTTCATCCCTGCCTGCCGCCTGCGCGTCTGCTCTTGGGTCCTCATTTCTCCACGCCACCACACATGACAGGCTCATTGAGTCCTTTTGCATCATGATTGTACTAATAAAACTGTTGCATTGGACTCGCAGGCAAAGAACAGTTTGAAATAAGAAGAAACAAGAAGTAATTTTAGGCCGCAAATGGGAATCTCTTTGTAGACTCTTACAAACTGAAGGGAGGTTTAATTTCGGTGGCGATGGAGCTCACTGGACTGTTGCCTCACAGACCTACTCACAGGCTTCCCCTTTGGTGTGCACTTTCCGCTGTTTTGCACACCAGCATGCCCACCAGCTAGATCAGAGCAGGACAACAATGAGCATGCAAAACACATTTTCTTATATGCAAATGTCATGCTGATTCCAAAATTTTTAGCTTTCCCTGAATAATGGTGTAACTTGATGACTAAACCTAATGGCGAGGTTAGCTGCAAACGCGTAAAAATTGCCACGGAGGCGTGAGGAATCGAACCCAAAGGAAGAAAGAGTTTATTAAATGTGCACATTTCC
Organism: Pterophyllum scalare; assembly: GCA_024447675.2. Taxonomy (NCBI): domain Eukaryota; kingdom Metazoa; phylum Chordata; class Actinopteri; order Cichliformes; family Cichlidae; genus Pterophyllum; species Pterophyllum scalare. The sequence goes on from JAMQGT020014198.1 coordinate 73,011, forward strand.
TTCGGCTCCTTTCATTTGTGGCCCCACAATCACTCACAATACCTCATCTGATAACACTAAACACTGCCCTGTCCCGGTCACAGCAGCCCACGGAGAGCCTCTCATAGTATCGCTTTTGTTTCTATTGTCTGCAACGGCCCGGGGAGACGTGAAAGCTCATCATTGTCAAGAGACACCACTACTCAGAACATCAGGCCTCCAGCATAATGCCTTGTCTCACAGTTCATCACAGTGACGTAGCCTCACAACACTGTAACCGTTCCTTTAGTGTTGGCAGGAGCCAAAACCGACAACCATTCCTCAGTTAAGTCACTCATGTGACAGCCGCCTCTGGGTGTCCATTATCTGTTGGGGGTGACGACAGTGCTCTCTCTCCTTCCCTTCCCAAGGCACCGGTGACATAATGGGAATCCCCTTAATGCCAGGACTGGACGACACACAAGCTGACATCAGACAGCAGGGAGGGAGCAGAGGAGGGTGAGTGAGATTCCCTTGAGTTGTCATGGTCCTCTGTAAGTGACATCATATGAAGAATACTTGGATATCTGCTTTTCAAGGCTTTAGTTTGGTATTCATGTGTTCCAGTTTTTCTTGTGCTAATGTGCCCCTCTGTAGACCACAAGATGGAGGGGCCCATCACAGGCCTGACACTTCCAGGTGTGTCACTCCTCCTGCTACACACTTGGAGACAGCGTTTAAATTCCAGTCTGCCTTTGATGGCTTTTTAGCTAGCATCTGCCTTGTCCGTGACTACATAACACACCAAACACACTATATACTCCAAACACACTAAAATCTATCAAACTTTAAAACGTGCTATCAATATCGTTGTCTGTCTTACGCCTTGTCACTCTGATAACTTTAACCTGCTCATTAGCCATCTTTTCATGCAAATTCGGTATGAATCGTACTGGTAACAAATAAACAGACAAACAAACCATAGCTCATTGTGACTAGAAACAATCTAAGGTTGCCGGTGATTGCATTGAAATCTTTTAAAAATCAGCGCTGCATTGCAAGTAGCAGTGCTGCACCATAAATCTCCTTGCAGTTGCTTTGGTTGCTAGCACATTGCTGTGGTCGCCTGTAGTTTACATGGAAGATTCTGACACGGACACTTCCCATTTATTCTCCGAGCTGTAGGAAAACTTTCTTTCAAGAGGTGCAACTTTTAAGGTGAAGGTTGTCCATTTCCAGGTTACATCACACTTTTCACCTTTTCACTATCACTTCACGAGTAGTTTGCAGGTGCTTGCAAGCAAGTTGCTGTCCTCCATGCAAACTACTGGCGACCGTAGCAACCTGCTAACAACCAGATCAATCACAAAAAGTTTTTCAGTGCAGTACTGTGCACCTCTTTACAATCAATATCTCGCTAGTGGCTGCCAGCAACTTCCAGCAACCATTCACCAAATGGTTGCAGAATAGACACTTTTCCCTAGTGACAGGTGATTACCGGGGGTTCACTGATAGGTCTCTAGGCCTGCGTGGATGGGATTGATTTAACAGCGATCACCAGTCACCACTTGCAACTGGTTGCAGAATACACGCTTTTTTCCTCCCGACAATTGGTTGCCACATGGTCGATGACAGGTCTCTAGACTTGCACGACAGAGGCGTAAACACCCACATACCTGTGTGTGGTTACACATGCAGAGCTGTGGTTCACTCTGACACTGCTTATTTTCCATATCAAACTACCAATGTTATTTGTGGCTGTAATCCTTCTTATACCCCTTGCTTATGTAAAATATGCTAGTCTGCTGAGACTTTTGATATCGTTGTTCCCCTGAAACCAGAATGCCTAAGATAGTTTGTGGTTGGCTAGTTTACCAAAGAAGAAACTGAATGCCCTTTCTTTCAAGCATGAATACACTGAATGCATTCAATTAAGTGGCATGACTGAGTCCCCAAGATGCCTTTGGCAAACTTAAATTACATATAGGGTGAGCAACAGAGCCCTAAAAATTTGGAGTTAAAGGAGAGTGGAAAGATGCTGTGTTCCTGAAGAAAGTACACTCAAAACAAACAAAATCTGTACATGCAGTACTTGAGCTGGTAACCCACTTCTTATTTTGAAGGGCATGTAAAACATAGCATGTAGGTCTATCTGTCACCATGCCAACAAACACACTTCTATATACATGAGACACGTTCCTCAGACATAAACACACCTCAGTCAGTTACACACACATCCAAAGCGGAAGAGAGAAGTGAGGAGTGGGCTGTCTTGGCACCGGGAGCAGCAGCTGTGAAAACAGGGTGTAAGTGATGTCAGAGGAGCAAGGGACTCTGGGTAGCAAGGCCACTTTGAAGTGTTTTAGGTTTTACGACAGCCCCGAGAGAGGGTGGCGTATTTGATGTTGAATTTAGTATTTGTGCATGTATATCATAGTGTTTGAATGTGTGCATGCATAATTTTTGCGTGCATGCAGACAAAATCCCAACATCTCCCCCAGAGACTGAGAGACACAAGAAGTCGAGAACTTTTTCCAGGTAAATTCCCTGAGTTGCGATCAACGGCGTGGCTTCCAGACAGCTCTCGAGTGCAGGTGGAGAGTTGCAATCCTCCCCTTCGTTCCCTTCCTGTCTCACTCCCTCCGGCCGTCCATTCCTTCCATCCTCGTGCAGGGGAAAAAACAGGGTTAAGGGCAGCAGAGGCACAGAGCCAGATGTGCCAAGTCATACCAGGAGACAGACTTAGGATCAAAGAGCATGGGGTCCAGCAAGGGAAGTGTATGTACATGTGAGTGTCCAAGTGCAATGTAAGAACAGGTGGGAGGCTGAAAGGAAGAAATATAACAGGCAGTAGCACGTACGTACTCATTCTCACACCTTTTTCCTCAGAAAAGACCATTTTTAATACTTCTCAAATCGCAATTAAAGGGATCTACCACAGTTTCGAGAACAAACATTCCCACTTTGACTCACTGCACACTCATCTTATTTTCCATTCCATTAGCTGATGTTAATGAATATTGGATTATTCCAGACTGAGGTTTTATCCTGACTCCGACTGCTGACAGAGCAAGGTTCAGAGACTGGGCATTGCTCTAGTTGGCTGTTCACCAGTGTGAAATTGGTCTGCATGCTGGTGATTTCCCCCATGTTGGATTTTGTAAAGTGCTGCGTTGGTCTCCTTTTCATTCTACAAAGTCAAAACCCTGTCTTATTGCCCCTCCTATTAAACCCTACACAAATAACCTGTAGCATCCATACTAAACATGCATCTGAGAAGAAAATAATTAATGCTCCGATCTTAATTAAAGGTGTCCTGTGTAGAATAAACAGCAATAAAACACTAAAAGGAGGACGGTGCTTTTGCTTTGTGGGAGGGTGCCTGTCACGGCCTGGGGCCTTTTGCCCAGTGTTTTGTGTTTTTGTTCTTTGAGGTTCTGTTGTTGTTGTTTTTCCTTAGTGTTTCTGAGGTTGCCTATGGTTTCAAATTTTAGTTCGTTACAGTTTTCTGAGTCTGCTTTTTAGTTATAGTTGTAATTATTCCATTTCCCTTTGTTCTCCTTGTCATCCCTGTGTTCTGGTTTCTGTTTTATCCCTCTGTGTCCTGGTCTCTTGTCTCGTGTGGTCTGTATTGAGTTTTGCTCCCTGTTGACCTGTTTACTCACTTCCTGTTCCCTGTGTGTTTTGCTTGCCTCATTCAAAGTAACTTCCACATGTACGGCAGGACCCAAGTACAACCTTACCTAAAGTGTCACACGGCCTCTGCCGGGTTGCCTTTTCCCATAGTGCATCCTGGTGCCAGGTGTTTCCCAGGTAAGTGCCGCACATGCATCGGGCCATCCACATAAAAGAAAATGTGATTCATTAGATCAGGTCTGATGCTCACGTGCCCATTGTTGGTGCTTTTGGTGGTGGACAATGGTCAGCATGGGCACCCTGACTGGTCTGCAGCTATACAGCCCGATACACAACTAACTGTGATGCACTGTGTGTTCCAACACCTTTCTATCAGAGCGTTTTCAGCAGTCTGTTGGATCAGACTACACAGGCCAGCCTTCATTCCCAATGTGCATCAGTCACCACTGTTCCTTCCTTGGACCACTTTTGATAGCAAAGTAGCATCAAGCAAAAATGGTGACAGGCAACATCTCACCAGCAAGACAGCAGCTGTTCAGGGAGGAAAGGCCACAGATATAATGGCCACAGTGGATAGGTGCAACCACAAGCTGGAAGACATCAATAAAAATACCGACTGAGGCATGGCCGTGTCAGCAAGCAAACTCCTCAGAATGAAGGTACGCCGTACTGCAACCGCAGGTTATAAAGCTTCCTCTGCAATAGTCAGCCTCACTTGTGGTTGTTTCAAAGCCCAGTTAAAACCACCTTAAATTTGGCTGAATACTATATGCCAATAAAATACAAATGTAACTAGAGCCAGGAATCATATGACATAAAGCCTGGAAATGGGGAGAAACAGACACCAGGTGTAAACAGAACCTTGTCTATGTCCACTTTGGTGTGGAAATGAAAGTTTTTGCCCCAGCTTGCTGGAATTATACAAAATACAACTCTAACTTGCAATAAAATAGAATATAAGTACATATATTGCTGCCTTGAAAACAGTATGTAATACTGTGATGTCAGGTTTCTGCAGAGCATTTGTATCTTCCTTGTATCCCCTTCACGAGAAATGTCAAACAAACCTGATCCAGACACAGACGGCCAATCAGGAGGCCTAAGTAGTTGACCTTTTCCACCTTTACTAGAGAGCGGGTGGATGTTTTCCAGCCCACTGACAGAAATACAGCCTCGGAGTCACCTTTTTCCCATCCCTGGAGACTATCAATAATCGGTCGAAAACAAATCCTCCCCATTTCTCTCTGCGTGACAGTCAGAAGATATGTCCAATTCTTCAACTTCTGTTTTTAAGTCCTTCAACTTAAGAGCCTGCTGTAACTCGACTGAGACAGTAAATGACAGATATGCTGTCAGAAGTGTTTGCATTACGCCCTGCAAATATGAAAAACATGTGGCTGAGAATGATCTCCTTAGGGCTTTTTCAAAAAAATTAAACCTGACACATTCGGTGATGAGACACTGACTTCTATGACAGGGAGGTAGACTCAAATTTCAGAGTAGAGCAGTGCCACCCCATGCCCACCCCACCCCTACGCTCTCCCTCCCCCACCACCAAGTCATGTCTTGTGCTTTCACCACTGCACTGATCTTCTTCTTTAAATGCTCCTAGTGTGTGCCAGAACAGGAGAGTAGCGATGGTGTGTTGTTCTGCCTCAGGCTTAAGAGTCAAAGGGAGTCATTCTGAGTTTCCAGTTGCCTGGATGTCTGGCATGTCAGTCTGCTCAGCATACTCACCAAGACCTGATGGGCGCACTAAGCTTGCACCAGCAGTTGGGGAGATAACCCTGGCTTATCCTCAAAGTTTCTGTCAGAGACTTGGGTTTGACTTGTTTGGACGTTTACAATAAATCAACTTGTTGCCACAGTTTTGCAGAGTGGTGGAGTTTTGTGGGGTTTGTATTCTACCTTCACCTTACAAAACCCAATTCAGAAAACACAGAAAACAAATCAAATGTTTAAGCTGAGAAAAATGTGCCATTTTAGGACAAATACAGGCTCATTTTAGAGTTTGATGGCAGCAAAACATCTCAAAAAAAGTTAGAACAAGGCCTTCCCTGAAAAAGACGTCATCTGGACGGGGGTGTGTGTTGCTCTAAAACCTGTATACACCTTTCAGCATTAATGGTGCCTTTCCAGATGTGAAAGCTGACAATTCCAGAGGCACTGATGCACCCCCCATACCATCAGGGATCCAGGCTTTTGAAATGATCCCTAATAACAGGTCAGATGGTCTTTTTCCTCTTTAGTCTGGAGCTTGCAGGGAACCAATCACTGTAAATAAAAATGCATTTTTCAGAAACTCTCTTATAACTCTGGAGTAAAGCCCAAACCCAAAACTGGTATTGGTGGATACAACCACTGCATTATTATGCTGTCAGTCTGACTGCCTCACAGCAATACTCCAAGTCCCCATTTTTGCAGCAGTACGTGAGCAACCACAGCCCCATGAGGTGTTGTCGTAAAAAGATACACGATAAGAAGGGAAGGAAAGAAGCCTGAAAGACACAAAGGTCAGCGAAGATGAGAGCAGTTCCAGGTCACTGGGGTATCAGTCCTCTCCATCTTGGAGACAGACGGCTGTAATGGACGTGAGCTGTCACCGCTGACAAAGCATGGATTTAGAGGAATGGCTCTGACCTGTTAGGCTGAAGGCTCACATGACGGGGCTGTCAATAAGAACAGCTTTTACTTCAGCTGGAGGTCCCGGGATGCCTCGCTGATTGTTTCAGATCAGGAAGAGTTCCCAGCGTGTGTCAGCATGACACACACACACACACTGGAATCTCCATGTCCCTGTATATTTGTAACAGAGTGAGTGGCTTGCTTTATGTGTTGTTCCTAAATTACGCCCGGTTTGTGGGGTTAAAGGGGCTTTTCCTGTCTGAAGAAGCTGAAAATGTAAAATGTAATTAGATCATTACATTTTGCCAGGTAAAATCAGGTTTTCGTGCCCCTTCCTTCACATGCTTCATATATTTTTCAGGCGCTGTAAACAGATCATATTTTACTGCACCGTCTTTGCTGCAGAGGCTGGGGAGAATTGCTGTGGTTAAAACACATTATAGTACAGGAATGCATGGATAATATTAAAGAATAAACCACATGTTCTCTCTCTGTTTTACCATCCTTCCATGGGCACAGCCCTCTGATCCAGATGGTTGCTATTACTGCAGAGGACAGGCGAGCCACGCCCAATCAGCACCCTTTAATCAGAGTTACTGTTGCATGTCCAGTTTGGAACAACTAAGGTAAAGAGGTTGATTTATAAAAGTAGAAGTTTCTGGCACAAATTCACCTTCTTCCGAGCTGCATGGAGACGAAGATAAAACCTTTATTTCTTGATGGACATGTTTCACGCGAGTCGTCAGGGAAGTGGTTGATGAATCATTTATCACATGAGCGCGGGAACCACAGAGCGTGCTCAGCTTCTGGATTCTGTGTTTTGATTTGGTTGCAGCGTATCAATTTGTCAAGCCGTGTCGGAGGAAGTCCAAGTGCTGCAGCTGTGGCGGGCTGAGAAGACTCGCATAAGTGCTGGAGGAGGAAATTTTGTACAATCAGAAATATTTGTCTGGGCTTCCTTGTGTGACCTGTACATGGGATTTATACTTCTGTCTTTATACTTAAATCAATGCCATAGGCCAACCCTGCTCAAACCCTACACCCTAACTTATGCTGCAGCTTGACATACACCTCCCTAGAACTACACGTTGCTCGATGCAGCCCACAATCACTGTGACCGGCCTGTTTGGCGCCATCATTTCCTCCTATGCATCACCAGCTACCTCCTCTGCCACCAGTTTTCAAATGATTGGAAGAGAATGGATCAGCTGCTAGTGCTTTGGTAGTGAAATTACAGAGCAACACAGGCACACTTGGGTAGGCTTCATCGTAGTCTCTGCAGAGGCATTACAGGACTCTGTCACATTTGCAACTTTTTGTGCTCTGGATGTCATCTAAGTGCTTAAAATGCATGATAATCCTGCACAAAGAAAAGGGGTTCAATTGTCTTGCCAATGAATTTAACCCAAAGTTTAGTGGGGTGTAAAAGATAAGACATAAGTAGTGCATGGAGTATGTGGATGATTGCAAATATATGTAGGAGTGAAAGAACAGAATAACTTGATGAACCAACTGGAAGCTGCCCAGAGTGAGCAAATGGACTGAGAGAGGCCACTCCACCTCTAAAGTGGAGTCACTTTACTTATGACCTTTCCTTGTCTCCTCTATTTTCCACCTTCCTGCTCGTGACTCTGTCAATCCCCTGCCATCTTAAAGGAATTCTTAATTCCTAAAATGGATCCGGAGGAGAGAGGAGGATTGCTGGAGGATCTATAATCATGGAGGCATTTCCTTGGAGAAGTGGTTTTACCTGTAATGCATTACAGAGGTCCATTCTTTTGTGTGTATGCATGTCTGATTAAGGAGAAAAGGCAGGATGTCTTGTCACATAGTGCTACAATATGAATTTAATATAAAAGTTGTCACGAGCAGTTTTATGCTCATCTGACACCAGTGATCAAAGAACAAGAGTTATGGACATATGATGCAGCTTTGCCAAACGTCACAATTTTGAATTGACACTGCTTTAAAATTATGACTTATAATAACAATTATGCCGCATTTTGGTAAATGCCTCTTGCTCATCTCCTTGTGTCTCTTCCTCAACTCCTCCACTTGCGTTTTCAGTTGAGAATGACTAATGCTGCGTTACATGCGTCTCCAAAGTCGGATTTTTGGACCCTATTTAGCTTATTTAGCCAGCAGTGGCCGTACAGATCAGCGTCTCTGAATTTCCAAGTTGGAAATCCAACATTTCTATTAGAGCTGAGTGTTTTTGGTCTCTGAGTGTTTTTGTCAGAGACCTCTTCCCTTAGAGCTTTTGTGCCACCACAACAACATCATGTTTGCCTCCTTTGGTAATTTATGAGAGATGATGACCATTACTCATGTGACCACAAAACATCGCCTGTAAAAGCCAGAGAGGCAGAATCAAGCAGCACAGGTGATTCAGACGACAAGAAACTTTGCTGAGACGCTGACTGAGGTCTCACCAATTCCCCTGCGGAACCACATCATTGCACAAAAACAACCCACAAATATGCATCAGACATACGTCCTCTGACTGCTCACGGGTCAGAGCTGAGCCAGAGGCTGTTTTGATGCAAAGGTTTTCTGGGAATCCTGTCTTTCCCCTTCTCCCTCGTTATTGCCTTGTTTACTTTTCCAGCTTCACTTTGAGTGGGCTCGTGACTGAAAGCTTTTTCCACAACGGTGAATGATGAGTTGGACCGGACAAGAGTGGGACTGCGAGATATTTTCTGCGACCACAGTGAGGATGAATACATTTCTGTAAGACTCGGTGAAGACAAAAAATATTACCAAATTCTTCTGAAGGCTCCTAAATCATCAGAGGAGAGGACACAGAGTACGGACAGAGCAGAGGAGGAACAGATGGATTTAGAGAAGGATTCCTGATGTTCCGACATGGCCGTGTCAATATAGGGCACACATGAAGTAGATTACATTTCAAGTTTGTGTTTGTGTTAGGAGCATGGTGGGCAATGACATTAGAGAGACTAATGGGATGTTATGGAAACACACACACACCTTTGAGCTGGCTTATGTCATTAGGAAATACGGAAAGTATGCTCAGGGGAAAGTATGACTGTGAAACTGTATGTGTGTGTGTGTGTGTGTGTGTGTGTGTGTGATGTGTGTGTGTGTGTGTGTGAGTGTGAAGGTGTGTGTTTTCACCACATGGGTGCATCCTCTCTTGTTGTTCTACAATCGCACTAACTATGGAAACACTTTCTTCCAGGACACTAGTGGCTTGAAGATGTGAGACTATTTTTTCTTCACCTTCATCTGTTGTTGTGCAGACGTTCCTCTTGTTACTATCAGTTACTGCAAGCTCAGGCAGGATTTCTAAGTCTGACTAATGTTGGCAAAAAATGACAGAATTAATGTTTCCTTCTGGTGCTTTTTCAAGTGAAGTATGTGCTGCTTCCCAGAAATAGCTACAACCACACCTTCCGCCACCTACTTGGATGTTATATATCAAGATGAAGTGCAGGAATTTTGATGGCGAGAGTACCAACTTAAAGAGTAGGGCATTTAAGATCACTTGAGTAAATAGCCAAGTGAAACCTGGCCAAGTGTTTAGCGTGCATACTAAATGCACATAAATGTTTTGGTTAGGCTCCCAAGCTGGCTGGACCTTTGCTGCCCCCGTTTTCTTTCCCCAAAATGTCTATCTCTGTGATCACTGTGGTGGTTTGTGAGCTGTGGGTTTGAAAGCCTTCATCTTAGCATTTTGGCCATCACAGGGTTGGTCCTTTGGAGCTAGGAGTCACAAGACGGTGGAGTCACTAAGTTATCTGATAAGGTGAGTGAGCTTGATTAGCAAGCTGTTTCAGCAAACTGTCTGGTGGCAGCGCAGACGCACATACCCAAAACTAAAGCCAAAACCTTTTTTGAATGGCCTGTACCACACAGCAGGCCATGCTATTAGCCAGATACAGCGCTGTGCAAAAGTCTTGAGTCACCCCTCATTACTTTCTATGTTACTTCAAAGGAGCCAGACTTCCTTGGAGTGTTTTAAAGTGTTCTTGAGCAATAGTTCAACGGGTTTTCTGAAAGTCTTCTGAAGTTTTTCTTGCTGCTTTTTCCTGATCATTTTCAGAGGAATACTTTTTGTTTTTCTTTCAGGAATAGAACAGGCACCGAACTCAAGGGATGAACCAGTGTTCCAGCAACTGAAGGACGACTTATGAAAAAAACAATTTTGAATTATGTCTTTGCAAACTTTGTTGCTAGCAGCCTTTGTTCCCATTTCTTTATTTGAATCTATGAAAAATGTCAAAGATAACACAGTTTGACAGACATAAAATTGTATTTTTGCACAAACAAGGTGATTCCCAAAGAGCCAATAGCCCAAAACTTGGCGTATCTCGGCATGGTGTGCAATGTGTCCTTAAAAAATGTAAGGAGCCTGGACAAATGGAAGATAAAAGAAGACATGTCAGGCCCATAAAACTATCTAGAGCAGATGATCAATATCTGAAAGTCATGTCGTTATGAAACAGGGGGAAAAAAATCCAGGAAACACCTGACACAGCGCCTGCGAGATGCATCTGGCCCTTCAGCTGATCCATCTACTGTTCACTGAAGCCTCATCAGAAATGGTCTCAGTGGAAGGGTCGCTGTCAGGAAGCCGTTCTTAAGGATTAGTTTGCTTTTTAAATAATTCTGTTGAACCACAAACAAATTTTTATTTAGTATTACTTTTGTCAGTTTCAAGTTATTTCACTCACCATTGTGGGCTTTTCTCTCTTTAACAGAAGGGTACCGTTACTTTTGTTCATATCTGTTTTCCTACCAAAAGATAAATAAAGGAGGGGTGGCTCAAGATTTTTGCACAGTATTGTTATTTAATCAACAAAGATCGAAATAGACAGACGTCCAGATTCAGTCTCCCAAATTAGCTTAAATGAGATGTAGCGGACAACTGCTATTTGTGGTGTCTGAACACCTGTCAATCAAAGCAGCCAAGCCCTTAACTTTAAACCATAACACGGTCCATAGGTTAATTTAAAAAGGAGCCACCCTGTGCAGGCACAGTTGTTAGGATGGGGGGGGGGGACCAAAATTGTAAAACTGTTAAATGCATGGCTGAATTTGACCACTTTAACAGAGAGTCTCTGGGGATTGCCTTCCTTCTGGGGCCTCATAAGTTTCATTCATCAGTCCCAAGAGGTTGCAGCTCTATCTAAGAAAGGGCAAAAATATATATGTATTATTGTTTTTACAGCTGGGTCTCCTACCACCTAGTAGTTGAAATTAAAATCAATTTAAAAAAATAAGCATTACTTCATTACTTTTTCCTTTCAACCCATCAGACCTGCACCTTTGCCATCAAAAAAAGTGCAAAGTGAACTTTTCCAGGTACAGAAAAAAAGTCCCATTTTGACCAAGAAGTTGAACCATAACTTGTTCAGTGGGGATTCGCGTATGAAGTCTTTAAATCATTACTGTCAAAGTCACTCGGTGACTTTGCATGTCTTAGTTTTGGACAGCTGTGACAGTAAACCAATTCAGAATAGTTTTGGACTTCAGCATCAATAAATCATAGAGTATAATATTAGTAAGCAGCTCATGTAAACCCACGCAGCCTGTCTGCAATCATTTCATATCAAAGGATACTCAAGGAAAGGAATCCAGCTGTTTTGTGAACACATTGTTTTGCAGTTTGTATTCCTTTCAGATCATCAGTCTGCGTGGGTGGAGATGGTTTTAGCAACTCTCTTGACATGTCAATTTGGAGGAATGGAACAGATCCCTTCGGGGAGCCTTGATAAATAACAGATTAACAGGTTTTATTGGTATTATTCTTGCATAAAATCTAACACTCAAAAAAGTCAATTCTTCTTTTGTTTGTTTTTTTCCCGTGGGGCATCAAAGGTCCAAAGCAATGCAAAACAATTCTACTCCTACCACAGAAACACCTAGATAGGGTAAGTGTGCCAAATCTCCAGGAATCCTGGGCAACCTGCATTCCCACAGCCCGGCAAATGCTACCTGCAGGACCCCATAATCACAAAACCACATGTGAGGGAATGCTCTAGCAAGGGGCAGCGTGCATGTTTGTGAGCAAATGAGAAACAGGCTCAACAGACAAGCACATTCTACTCAAGTCAATTGCTTTAATCCTCGGGCCTGCACTTTGTCTACTAAATGGTATTCGTTTGGCCTGCGCACAAGCAAGCAGATATGCCACGTCTAATACTGGCCATCTTAGAGCAGACCTGATTCACACGGTGCACTGAGCAACAATGTGGGATTTGAGAGGGAGTCAAAGCAGGAATGCCTTCACGTGCATGCACTGTATATCTCAGCTGATGAGAAACACATGCCGCCTGCCATAACTTAAGATGGATGCAGTACTTTTTTTTTTTAATGCTTAATAACTCAGCCATACTGTGCAAAAGCACGAAAGTGGCTTGATTTGATTAAAAAGCTGCCACACAAGAATCGCTTCTCGAGCTGGACTTACAGTGACGTTACCGCCTTAAATTTACGGCCAAGAAGAAATAAAGTGATGCAAGATTATTACATGTGTATTTTCTGTTGCCCGAGATGTGGTAAAAAAACCTGGTCAGAGTCCTACAGTGAGAGTCTGGCTTCTGCCTTTCCCTGTGGCCTCGCAGCTTGGAGCCCGGTCAGCTATGAGGACTGTCGGCTCAGATCTGCTGTGCAGCCACATTCCCCAGGCTGCACACACACACACAGAGGCTACAGAGTGGGTTAGTAGGACAATGCTCAGTGTGTGTGTGTGTGTGTGTGTGTGTGTGTGAGTGTTTGTCTGTGTCTGAGTTTTATTTTGATCTATAACCCCACTGGGGATCTGATATCCTGCAGGGTACAGGGATGGATGATTGCACAGTTGGCAGGGCCTTTAATGGGAATTTTTCATTGGGCTACATTGTAGGAAGTTGCAGAAGAAACTAAACTATTCAACATGCATCCATAAAAAAATGCACCTACTAAAACGGACTTTAATCCCTGGACCACTATATACATGTCATGTGCTGCTTCTTTAATGTGCTTTTTATGGCCTGTTGTCCACAGAGCTTCTCAGCTACATACACATTCCTCAGAAAGCCATGCAGTATCATATATATGTTGACAAATGCTCTCAGACATTTGATTCCCCAGCAACGAGTAAACTGACACTGTCAGGAGCCAATCCCTTGTGGCCATTTGGCAACCACTGACTGTATTAAATTACAAATTTTCCATGAGGCACATGCAATATGATGCCATCCGGGTACAATGGAGCAGCTCGGTGGAACTAGTGCTGGAGATCCGTGTTTTTATTTTGTTGTGTGACAGAATCACTTTGTAACTGTGGCTTTCTAGTGGTGAACTGCTGGTCAGCTGTATTGTTCTATGGTCAGTGACTAAGCACACCATGTCATGGGAAAATATGTTTGTGGGAGGGAACATGACTGCCCTGGATCATCATCTTTGATAGAGAAATTCCCTTTGTGTAAAGTCCTCTTTATGAAACTGTCTTGTATTTGGAAAATCGTTTCATCCTTTAAAGTGTCCCTATATACAGAGCTAGCCTATGCTGATTGGTGAAAATGAGGCAATGTTACAAAAAACAATGTTTTTATGCACTGATGTCCATCAGCATCACAGGTTTGTTATAGCGCTGGCTTGTGGTCATAAGACCAAAACTCATCCTGACATTCCTCACATTAGAAAGGCATTCTGTTTGTGTGAGTAATATTTTGCATGTAAAGATAGCACGGCCATAGACTGTACCTAAGCTATTTCATTAGATGACAGTGCAGTTGTAAAATCAGCATTATAGCATAGCACAGCTGCTTAGCATTAGTCTGTGTTTTAGTCACCACTTCATGCTTGTCCTGCATATGTGGGATTTCAGCTGTATTTAAAGTACATCATACGTGAGCCCAGCCAGGAAGGTAAAAGTAAACGGATGGTAACATTAGCTTCATTAGCCGTGAGCTGTGCTATGGGGATCATATTTGGGGTAGTAAGTTCATCAGATGAATAGAGTGCATAAAATCTTTTGCTCATTTAGAAAATGTTTCCGCTATTAGCAAAAACATTCTGTGGTTGAAGTGGCTTTGGTGGGGAAGTATGGCATTTGGGTTTAGTTTAGGTTACTGCCCACATGTAACATAGTGACATAGATAAGTAGGGTTGCCACCCGTCCCGTATTTTATGGGATGGAAAATACGGAAATATGGAATCGTCCCTTATTTGGCAGTTAGGAACAATTCCATATTTTACGGGAGGGGTGGCAACCCTATAGATAAGTAACACAAGCAAATCTCAGTAGCAGGTAGAGCTGTTTGTGTGCAAGAATAATATTTGATGTGGTCTTTCCAGGTTTTGCAAAAATGCTGTATAATAGTTAAGTCAATTTAGGTAAAATTGGTGATTGCCCAGAGACAGCATTGAACGTTTTTGCCATCTGAGACTGGCTGCAAGTAGCTGCGACCAGCTAAAGGTTGGGCAGGCAGTGCCCTCAACCATTGGACGACCACTTTTGATCGCAAGACAATTGGACAGGTCGCCTGGTGGGAAGCAAGCTGTCTCCAAGCATTCACAGTTTGTCTTAGACTGATTGCGATCTCTCTCAAACAGGCTGATGAAGGTTTGCCAATAGTTGCCGTCTAATTTAGAAATGCAGGCAGATCACAGTCAACCTGAATCAGTGTGCGCCAGTGCCTCAGCTGTGATGTGTTTCTTTGCAGTGGGGGACTTGGCTCAACTGGTTGCCAGCTGGTTGTATTCTAGATGTATTCCTATATAAAAGCAAGGTTGCCATGCGCTTTGTCATTTTATAGTGAAATTGATGTTCTCCAGCTGTTATCACAAGCAGATTGCATTTGATTGCCAATTTGCTCATTCAATTGCAAACTTAGAGGAGATGAACTCACGGCATTACATACTAAACAAATGGAAAACTTTAACAACATAATACGAGCGCTTTAAGTAAATTTAACACATTTTGCCTGTAAAGAATATGTTTTCTTTTTTAGAAAATATTGTTCTGTTTCAGTGAGTTAACTTATTAAAGAATTCAGTGTCTTCTCATAGAAAAATGACATCCCTGCTTTGGAAAAAGAACCCGCTGTTTTCCAAAGAATCCACAAAGACAGAAACAAAGGCAACTGACACTTGAAAGGACATAAATCTCTGCAGGGTTGCCAAAAAGTTTAAAACAACACAGCCAAGAGATGCTGACAAAGAAGCTGAAAAATGTGTTAAGCACACCATTTCTCTGCGTATCCGCGCGCCTTGGAGCTGACCTCGCTCCTCCCTTTCAACAAATTCAAACTGAGCATCAAGTTTGAAATGAGCTGCTTAGCATCAGTCGCTTATTAAATTATGCTGTATCCCCAAGCTTTACAAGAGCATTACATGAACCTCCATATCCAACCATTTCGTGAGTTTGTGTGTGTGGCTTCCATCGTTATTTTTGCACGGCTGCTTATACACAGTTTATCTTTACCACTGTACTATACAGGAAATGATCCGTGCAGCCACCGGATAAGAGAAGCAAACATAAGGACTTGATCACATTTGTTTAGCCGACGAAACATTAGCCATGCAATTCCAACATTGCGGTTATGAAGCTGAGCAGCTAACATTGAACGTAGGCGTGGAGAACTAGGGGTTAGTTTATTGTTTCACTGGAAGACGGCTCCTTTGACTTAAAACTTCCAAAACATTTGTTTGAGTGTAGTTTGGAAGCTGGCTGCCTTCGTCTGCTGTTTCAGACTTAAAAGGAGGCTCTCTAACATGTTCTTCCTCTTACAAAGAAATGAGGAAGACACCTCCCCACACACACACACACACACACACACACACATTTTCCCTAAAAATCAGAGGTTGCCAGAGATGTTGCCCAGCATTAGTTTGTTTGTTTTTTTAATCTATTAAGAAACAGAACTGCATGTGACTCAGGTGTTGCAAAATCTGCACTGCCACAAAGTTGTCATCGTTTTGCAATGTGCAGCTGTCAGGAAAAACATGCAAGCACTGAGAAACTGAACTAATAAACTCAGAGATATACATTCTGATGCTTCGTACAAGTTCTTGAGCACTAGATATGGGCACATGGATCTTCTGTGAATACACCACCACATAATATGTTAGCCATGAAACTATGAAGATGACTTGTTAAGCAGCCAGTAAATTCAACTAATCCATGGGGCTGGATACATGCTCATTAAGACATTAAGACAATACTTCTAGGAACATTTGCATGTGCATTCTCGCAAGTGTATGTCAGTGTGTTTATCCTGCGGTTAATGGGCTGTGAACCCTGAATGAAATTCCTCACTGTGTGTTACAGGCTACAGCCCGACGTGCAACGCGGTGCGCACCACATACTTGTTTTGTAAATCCACGTTGTTAAAAGCCTGACATTTAACTGGAGACTTACTGTCTGTGCACCACATCAGATATACTATCTATGGCAGGCCGCTTTAATGGACTACTTTTTTAAAGCGCAAAGGTCAAACTCTCAGTAACTAAGAATAATGGATGCGAGAAGCAGGGGGTGTTTTGGCTCCTGCCTGGATTGTTTTGTAGAGGGTGGCAGTGATAAAAAGAGGAAAGATGGAGCCGTGAAGTTTCTTTTTATACTCCGTTTACCTGCTTCCCACCAGATTTCTCCCCTAAAGTTTACAAATGCTGGGCGACCTCGCTGACAACGTCAGAATTCTATGGAAAATCTGCAAATGTGAAATTCAGCTAGTGCGCTGAACTCTGTGTGTGTGTGTGTGTTTTGTCTTTGCACTTTGTCTCTCTTTGTGTCTCCCCTCTATCAATAGCCGCAGCCACAAACAAACAGCCTTGGCATCAATCAAAGGGTTATAATGTGTATGAAACCAACGTGGCCTCGAGTTATTACTGTTTTTACCTCAGCACAACCTCCGCCAATAACATTCTTTTGCTTATGACTCAAGGCAGTGTATCAACTTGTGCAGACTTTTCTGAGGCAATGGAAGAATGGCTCGTGCCACTTTGACATTTTTATATTCAAGACTGATCGACTGAGTCATATAAAAACGATCCAAGTCAATATCTTTCAAATTATCACGATAAATATGTGTGTGTGTGTGTGTGTGTGTGTGTGTGTGTGTGTGTGTGTGTGTGTGTGTGTGTGTGCTTGATGATTTGTGTTGGACTGATCAGAAACTGCTGTTCCTCAGTGAGGATGACTTGGCTGCACGGCTGTGTAACACACTCAGCTGTTTTCCTCACACTTAGTTTTTCTCCTTGCTGCTTATTCTTTAACCGTGTTAGGCCAATTCTTTTCTGGATGCGTGACAGTCAGCTTCAAAGCAAGCTTTTGTCATTGAATAGAGATTTAATGCATCTCCAGCGGTGCCTTAGTGTCTCTGTATTTTTATACCGTCAGTACAGTCTGTTTAGTATTGGCTGTTTATGTGCAGCTATGCATTTATGCACGTGTCCAGAATCATATTTCGTGCATTCGTGCATGTATTCCCCTTCAGTGATTTAGCTTGAGCCAAAACTAATCATTTGCAATCCAAAGCTGTTTTCGCACATGCACTGCAGACCTGACAGGGGTGCGTGTAAGAATGCAAACATCAGACGCAGTCAGGTTGGATATTAGGTGGTCTTTAACCTGCCAGCTTGCTAGTGCAAACCTGTGTGATGCAAATCGTGCGTCCAGTAGTTCAGTGGGTTTACCGCTGATGAATTAGTTTCATGTGTGCTTCCTCCTCCCGCTTCATATCCAGGCAGTTTCCTTGCCTTGAACACGCGTTTCCAGTAGTCATGTTGAACATATCCGAAGCTGATCTTTTCTTGAGGTGCGCTACATGTGTGAAAGAACAACTGTGGGAAAATATCCTTATTTGATTCTCCTGAAAAGACTAAAAAGAGTTCTCTACTTTAGAAAGAAGAGAACACTATATGAAAGAGTTTAAAGATGTTTGGATTTTGTTTGAATTACGATTTTGGTGATGATGGTTGTGACCAATATTCTTTGGAGAACAACTGATGTGGAGCAGTAGAGGACAGCTCACTCACCAGGACCTCCCTCCCTTGTACTTTTGAATCATGAGGGAACAAAGAAGAAGTTTTAAATGCATAAATCAGATAAACAATTTTTTTTTTTTTTTGGAGGGGGGGACTGAATGACATCAAAATTGTTATTGATTCAGACTTTATGCTAAACTGATTTAAATGTGTAAAATTGGTAGAGTGCCACTTTAACAAACCTTAACTACAAGTCAAACATAATGTGGTTACTCCTGTAGGTGTTACTGTGACACAGTTGGAGACAAAGAACTAAATGTTCTTTACTAATTGGAGGATCAACACTGAGGGTGGCTCTATGGTTACTCAGGTAAACAATTACAAGAACTGAGTTTTTTCAAGGACATGGTGACTCCATGAGCAATAAACCCTCACATAAACTCCCACTTTCTGGAATCTTTCATGCAAAACAATCCAATCCACCCACCCTCCATTTGTTTCCTCCCCAGCTGAGCCCCGCCCTGGTTGGGCAAGCTAGGAACGAGGCCTCTCTGGAACTCCTCGCCGCTGGCTCTGGTCAACAGCGGGTCAGCCACACTACGAGACACCAGGTGAAGGGCTTTAATGGGTCTATCAAAGCCTGGAAAAACAGCCTGCGGGCTGCAGAGAAAGCCTGGGAATCTGACCTGTACCTGCTGCAGAATGAGTAGAAGAACTGGTGGGAAAAGAGACATGCTGAGTCTGACATGTTAACATGTCACCTAATCTCATGTTTGGTCTTGAGATCAAGAATGTGTTTTCTTTAAAGCAAGTGAAATAATGATAATGGGGTGAGATGATTGTACTTTGTTCCAATATAAATCTTGTTTAAAGATTGGTTTCTGTTATGGCCCTGGCTTCCCTCCCCGTGACTCTTGTTCTGTCTCTAGTCAGTCTTGTGGTTGGTGTGTGTGTGTGTGTGTGTGTGTGTGTGTGTGTGTGTGTGTGTGTGTGTGTGTGTGTGTGTGTGTGTGTGTGAGACAGAGAAAGAAAGTGTTGTCTGTGTGGCACTCCAATCTCTTTTATGTGTACCTGCGGTTCATTAGCTCATCACACTCATGCACCTACCAGTGTAATTCTCCATCACATTCTTCTCCACCTGCTGCTGTGGCAGTTTGGTTCTAACATGTTCTCTTTTTCTCAGATCCATTTCTTGCTTCCCGCCTGCTCCACTCATCTCAAACTCCGCTTTCCAGCCTGACTCACTTACCCTCACCAAGCCACACAACGCTCTCTTAGCCACATCGCCCACCAGCTCTTCATTAGCAAACCTTCAGCTCACCATGATACAGCAATAGACTTTCTTCAAATACTAAAAAGTGCATCCTCTTTAGTTGTCTGCTTCCCCAGTGAGCTCATTCGTCCTTCCATACCTGCACTAGACTTTGCAAATAATCCATTCTTAAAGGGCATCTAAACTTTTTCACCCACTTGCGGCTTCTTCCTGTTAAAGTCAGTGGAAGGAATGTAGAAGAAAATGGATGGATGTGCTAACAAGTGGCTAATTACACTACTGGGACATTCATTCTGAACACAGGAGCTTAATGGCAGCTTACGTCTTGCAGAAATCATGAAATTGTTTAAATAAGTAGACACCATTTGCTGAAAAAAAAGGGATATTCCCAATATGGTCATTCCAGGCACGCAGCTCTGACTGTGGGCACTGCAGCCACACTCACCTTCTGTTTTTGAGAGGCATCCAATCAGGAGAAAGTTGGCTTAAAGGCAGGTGAAAGGCAGCTAGAATAGCTCGTTTCAGATAGAAGATGAATTGAAGGTCTGCACCGAGGCTGAGCACAAGATAAAAATTTAATATCTTAAGCTATGGCTTATGAAAAGCTACCCAAGCAGGTCTGAAAACTGGAAAGCTGGAAAAGACTATAATAGGTGCCCTTCAATCATTGCCAGACTCTCCTACTTATGTTAGCCATTTTGGTCCTGACACTGGCTCTGCTTATAACACTTTCCAAGCAGGACATTTCTTTGTATAATCCACTTAATTATGGAATACATTTTGGTTTTGCCATTTTCAGGTACTTAATTTTACTGACGCAGAAATTGTTTAAAGAAAGCTTGTCTTTGTCATTTTTTTTCCACTGATAAAATAGAGAAAATTCCCAGGATTTCTCTGGAAATTATTTGGAAAAGCAAACACATAATGAAAGTGAACTCACTGCAAGTGTGTGGGAGTGTCCGGACCGCTGGCCTCTCTACTTTTATTCCCAGTTTGGGTGCATTTTAAAAATTCCTGTTCAAAGTTCTGTGTTTTTCTCATTTGGTGCCACTTTAAAGGGCAGCGACACAGCAGGCTTGTGTGTGACTGGAAAAAATGTGCACCTCTGAAATGATTTTGTAACTTCCTCTTGCTAAGTCACATTCAGATGGTTCCCAAGTGAATCAGAGTTTTACTGGAAATATAATGCATCTTCAGCTGACTCTGACTGAAAAAGATTAAAACTCAGCAGAAAGCCGTCATCTCATTCCCCCACACACTTCCCAACCTTTATACCCGTTATACCCCTTATAGCCCTTATGTTGTTGCCGGTGCTGAAAAATGCATCTTAAATAAACAACAGAAGTCATGGACACAATCCAAAACAAATCCAGTGAGGCCAGTCAAACAAACCCAAGGAATATGAAGTAGAGTCCAAAATGTGGTTTTCCTGCAATTTTAGAGTTCATGCTCTCTGATATGAAACAAACACTTCACCTGGCAGTCACTGCAGGAAAAAAAAAAAAAACCCTCAAACTGCTCTGACTATTGTTAGGCCAGAGTCCATTTGATGTAAAATCCTGGGTTTTGTTTACCAGAAACAAAGCAAACCACTTAACACATCTTTAGCTGAGCACACCCAGGAAATATCTTCCAGCGACTGGTGAGGCGGTAAAAGGATCGCTCGGGACTGTCAGACGGGTTGGTCACATTATTTATTTATTTATTTAAATCAAGCAGATTTAGCCAATTTAGACCTCAGCAGTTCATCGAACATGCATGGCTTTGGATTTTTGGGAAGACGCCGGGGAAGTGGGGGGAAAAAACCCCACAGAGGCACGGGGAGATCGCAGGTTTGTACTGCCCACTGCCCGCAGTACAGTTTCCAATCAAAAACATTGAAAATAAAACTCGCACTGAAGATTTCATAATCATAGTCCTTGGTTTTGCAGAAATCTTGCTTGCTGACCTTGTGTCTCTACTAAAGAGAGGGTTGCAGCTCAACAAAGAATCCGTTTAATCCCACATTTTATTAGAGATTTTATAAAAGAGCGACTCCACCTGTAGAAGTGTCGCTTCTTGGTTTGAAACGTAGCTCAGATAAATCATTTTACACTGAAAAAGCATGTAACAGCCCCAGCATGGTACAGATTTTTTTTTTTTTTTTAGCTCTAAATCCCTTGCATTAGAGGTAAATGTAACTATGCATGCACACCCACCCATGTGTGTACTCAGGGTCATACCTACAAACACACCCTCAAATTACTGCTTGGCTTCACACACAGGAAGTAGGTAAGCCCACACAATCTGACAGTTGCCTGGATAACAACCAGTGGGAGCGGGAGGTGGTCTGTGCGACTGTCTAGTCCAGTGGGATTGTCAGTCATTCTCCAGTTGGGTAAAAGAGCAGTGGGCTTTCTATGGAAAGTAAATTAAGAAGAAAGTAAAATTCAAAAGATCTTCCAAGAGGGAGATTGGAAGGATGAAATGAAGAAAAAGGAGGAAGTGAGGAAGGAGAGCCGAGGCTGGAAAGCACCTGAGTTGAAAGAGGACGATGAGGAGGAGGAGGGCTGGACCCAGCTGCAATAACACTGTGGAGCAGTCTAAGGGGGAGCCATTAGACATACAGCGCACACATATATATGCTTTACAAGCATGATCATCCATATGCTCTGAAAACATTCTGTCAGCCGCCAGAACTTTCTTGTCTTACTGTGCACGTCGGCCTTAATAAACACATTAATCAGCTGCTGCCTCCTTGCTTCCAGCATAACGCAGGAAAGTAGAAATGCCGTTATAGGTATATACGCACATCCATGGGGTCAGCTAGTGCAACCAGCCACAGGCATGGCCACAGCCGCCGCTCCACACCCCCGCATCTGGCAGCCTGGGATCTGGCCTTGGCCTCGGTTCACAGCCTGTGGTGGTCGGCTGCTCCAGGTCTGGATTTCCCAAAAGCACTTCGGCATCTTGTCTTCACATTCAGTGAAACATGGCTGGACTCGGAGCAGAGATGCCTGTTGAGAAAGCCATCAAGCCTTGAGAGGCAGAGGCAGAGGCACAGTGCGCTGTTTATTTTGGTCGTGACAGGGTTGCATAAATAAACCAAAGTTTGAAGGCTGAGTGTTGCTGTAATTTGAGGTCACAGTGGTAGCAGACACATCAGAGATGCAGACAAGTATGGATAGAAAGGTCACAGATCAAAGAATTCTTTTAACATATGTAGTGATTTATTAAAGCCTGTGTGCATTTTGTCAAGCGCTCATTTATGACAAGTAGACCTTTTCTGTACAGCTGCATCGTTGAAGGTAGCATGTTTTCACTGAGGTGAAGGAAATGACATCACCTAGCCCCCCTTACTTTACTTTCCCTGTGAGTTCACTCTTACTTTACACTTAACTACTCTGGATCAGAGCTTAGAAGGCATAAGCAACAGCGTGCAGAGTTTTAGGGTGCTTTGAGGTTTGGTACATTGAAAAACTGTTTCTTTGCTCAGAATATTGGCTTAAAAACTGTCACACTTAAACCTTTTTGTTAAAAAAACAAGTTTGAGGGTGTTTTTTTTATACAGTATATTTGTTTTAATATGTCTACCCCTCTGTTTTAAATTACCCAAAGACAGTTGCAGTTTCCTTTTTTCTTTTTTTTCCTTTTTTTTTACAAAACCCTCTTATTTCTGTTCTTACTAATGATGCGTGAAACTACATGCGGTTCAGTCCTGCAAAATGCACTAAACAAGAGCAAGCATACGAAACTGGGAAAGGAACGCGTGCGAATGATGCAGACTACATGTGCACACTTTGGGCACATTGCTGGAAACATTCCTCAGAGATGTTGGTCCATATTGAGTGCAGTGAACTAATTGTCATGTTCCAGCAACCAGTTTGACATGATTTGAGAAGCCATCTGGCTACACTGTGGTCATAAGGGTTGGACTGCGGAGTAGTAGGCAAGATGGCGCCAGTGTCCTCGGCAGTCCGTCGGTCTTTATATGTTTTATTTTGCGTTTTATTTTTGTATTTTGTGGCATGTAAATCTCTGTTCGTATACAACCGCCAGTCACTCCTAGATTTTAACAAAAGTCTGCAGCAAACGAACTATGATGGGCATAGGACCTTGCCCCCACACCTCTCGACTGTTCCAACCTCTACCTTCTCCGGACTTGGATTCTGCTTCCTCGGAGTAAACGCCACCGCTACCGTGGCAAGCGCGGAGGAAAACTGATAAAACTGAAGATCTACTTGGCACATTTTTTTCCTCCTCCCTCGGCTAAAACTGGATTGCTTTTATCTGTACCTCGCCACTTTCTTGACCCAATTGCTTCCACTCTGACGCCTGTTTCCTGTTCTGAGGTGAGCTTTCAGCTGCGCTCCCCCTGTTTCTCTGGTCTCCGACAACGTGGAATTAATTTGCAGAACCTGAGGTCTCTTCCCTGGGCAGCTCGATCGGCTAATCCACTGACCGTGGCCCCTGTTAGATTTGCCTTGGCGAATGTCAGGTTACTGGCAAACAAAACGTATATCCTAAGGGATTTTATCGTCTCAAGCAACTTGGATTTCTTCTGCCTAACGGAGACATGGACTGATGACAGAGACACCAGCGTCTTTGTGGAACTTCTCCCACCTGGGTTTTCTTATTTTAACTACGCCCGGTCCTCCGGACGTGGTGCAGGTACAGCAATCATCCACAGAAATCACTTCAAGTGTAAACCATGCACCTTTTCAACGTCGAGCTTTGAGGCCACTGTACAGTATGTGTGGTAAATTGCTCTAATCCGGTACTATGTGCCGTTATCTATCGCCCAGCGAGATGGGATGACTATGTAAGCGACTTTTCTAATTTCCTAACAGCATTTATGACTGAGTTTGACCATGTGCTTATACTTTTCTGACAACA